>WEIV01023789.1:90442-149598 GCA_013390005.1 Calyptomena viridis
CATTGCTCTCAGGCACAAGGTGTGGCGCTTGGGATGTCCTGTGCAGAGCCAGGTGTTGGACTTCCATGATCCTGAAGGGTCCCTTCAAACTCAGCATATTGTATGATTCTATGTACTTTCAAAAGTCTGGTGGGAAAGTGTGGCCAGGCCACATCATGTACTATACAATGCATATGCTAAATACAAGCATAATAATGATGCCTACTGAAGCATCTACACACAGATATCTACAACCAAGTTATGTCAACAAGTATAGATTCTCTGAGAGAATCTTAAGGTACACGACTATTTGATTTAAATATCAAATTAAAATATTAATTATAAATTAAAATTAAAATNCCTCATATGGTGGGAGACTGCTGGGCAAAGTGGTAGAACTCCTGGAACAGGATAAATCTTATTCCAAGCCACACTGCTTTCCCACCACACCATCCTGCTTGTCAGCATCTTAAACATCTTTAAAAAATACATTGCCACAGATTTTTTTTTAATTTGATCATTGATATAAAAGTTTTTATGTCTTCTAGAGCAAACAATTGTGGTTCAGATATCAGACTGTTCAGCACTCCATAATGAGTTGAAATGCATGACTTTTTTCAGTGCTTTGCATCTTGATTGAAGTTACAAATCTCTTGTTTTGTTACTTAAAAAGAAATCTTCCAACACACAGCACTGAACATCCATTTTCCTGTTGAAAATAGAGCTTCTCAACTTTCAGCTAGATCTAGAAGTCTGTAGACTTAGGTGTATTTCAAGCCACAGAGAAAAATAGAAGCTGCGAATGAAGACATTTCACTTGGCAGATCTACACCTAGATATTGGCTTAAATGCGTAAGTAAAGAACAGTACAGAAACTTGGCCAGGGACTGAAATATTATATAACTTTTTATTTTACCTTTATATCTTCTTCATTTATGAATATTTGTTTAACCAACTATCCGAGTGCCTGTGCCCTACATTCACATTAACTTCCCTGCTACTCCTCTCAGCAAGGAGCTTCCATTCTTAGGACTTTTTCAGTCTGCTGTGGACAGATAAATGTCATAACAGTTTTACAGCTTTTCTTTACACCCCCAGGTTACCCAGACTACTTTGATACACTTGAAGGGGCCTCACATCTGAGAGAAACTGACAATACTGTTTTCAGACTGAATTTTGGCAGAGATTGTCTCTTTGTCTAAAGTGAGAAAGGTTTAGGAAGCCAGAGTCCAGGTCCCATTCTGTCAGGTGTTGTAGCAGATTGCAAAACCAACAGGTAAGTCCTGAACACTGTTAACCCATGGTTAATCTACACAAGGTACTACTCTGCCACATCAATATCCTCTCTTCCTGTCCCTTTTAAGGGGCTTCCTCCCCTCTCTAAGAATTATCTTTAGAAAAAGGCTAACATACTGTGTGAGTCGGGCTGCTTACCTCCCACCTCTGGAAACAGACATTCTAAAAGAGAAATTTCTGGAAAAAAAAATAAATAAACCAGCTAGGAGAAGAACCCTTAAAGCACATTTTGAAAGTAGACAAATCAAATTACTTTATTCCTGAAATTCAAGTTCAATTCAAGGTTTTGCAAGTGTCATTAAAACAATCCACCAGGCAACATGTCTCACCTTACTTCAAGGTGCCCATTTCTTCATTCCAAGCTCAGTTTAATCCTCTAGCACAGTTTCTGATATTTACCCTATTTCAGCTTGTAATTTCACAGGTTCTCTTCCAAACAAACCCATTTCAATCTTAGCACAAAAGGAGCTCTTGAGAAAACTTAAGATTTGCTGTAACTTGTGCAAAATTATGGCTAATTGTTTTATCTGCATAGGCTAACTTTTTGCACAACACACAAGGCAAAGCCTCGCACACTATGCACACAGGCTTGGCCCTGGACAAGATTCCCTCCAACATCATCTCCTCATTAAGGCGTGTTTCAAAACCCAGAATTCCCTTTATGTTTGTGTTTGAGTATCTCTGCATCATGACATTAGCCTTGCCTGTATTCTCTTACAAGCTGCATAGTTCAATGACCAAATCATTCAATAAAAAGTTTGTGCCACTAACTGCAATTCTTCATATGTTGTGATGTCATTCTCTGTTTTTGTACTCTTCTTCCTCAGAATTAAAGCAATTCCCAAGGGCTCTGAAACCGGAAAAACAGGTAATCCACACATAGAGGATGAGGGATCATGCATATTTTTACAGGTACCACTGAGGCCAAGTCTTCTCCAGTACTCTAAGTTACGTGGGTTCATAATCTGGAAGTATGTAAAATCTTCCATCTAAGTAAAATCCAGGATGTTTTTTCATCTGTGTTCTTTCATAACTTTCTTATATGTCATGTCAGGGAGTACCCCATAAATCTCACCTGGTTCAAACTACAAAACTGGGGACTCTCTCCTGTGCAGGAGATAGGAAATATGAATATAAGTCTCAGGAAGCATCAAGAATATTCATCCTTCTAAGTGATACGTCTCTTGGATCCAGCCTGATAGAGTAATTTCTTGTTCTTACTCTTACACACTTGCGAAGTGATACATTTCTCTATCGGTGGCCCAAACCCTCAGGATAGCTTAAAAAGTTAGAGATGTCTGACTGCTTTTGTACTTATACATGAAAAAAGATCTTGCACTTGAAAAGTTTGGGGTTTTTTTACCAGCTACTGTTTTCAGGCTACTGGCCCAGATTATTGAATCCATTAACATTGTTATCTGTAAAGTGAATTCATCTCTTGAATGATTATCTTCACTGAACTCCATTCCAGGGTCACAGTAAGCACAAATATCTGCATTAAAGCAAATGGAGATCTTAAAGAAAAAAAAAAGTGTTTCCTTATTACTGTAGGCCTAGTACTTGTCATTAATTCATCTGACGTGTCACCAGAAAAGGAGGACAGAGCATAACTTGAAGGTAGGAGCAGACACAACTGTCATGCCTGGGAGGCTGATCTCTCCTATTGTTCATAATGCTCTCCTGTCTATGACAGAAAATTGAACCATGCAGAGAAGACAAAAACATCCCTTTGGAAGCAGCTATTATGACTTGATTACGTTAGGTCTTCAGCATTATTAATACTTGCTGCCTCTGCTTGCCATTAGCTCACATCAAGTTTTCACAATGCTTTCTGAAGCAGACATTTCTCACACCCAAATTAACACCTGATTATTTTCAATCTGATGAGGGTGGAATGAATACATAAAGTTTTTTTTCACTTTCACTTTTAGAACAAATAAATGTGGTTTAATAAATCATGAATGTGAAATAGCTATTTTTCGAGTTTTTGACACATCCTAAAAATGTGCATGTCTTTATTTTACAAGTGTTTTGCAGAAGTAATGGCAAGTTGCTTACCTTAAATGTCTTTTATAATCTAATTGTCAATTTAACTAGTTGGGCAGTGAATTCTTAACTTGGAGTTTGGGAAGCTATTATGCAGAGGATTCAGGGACAGTACATTAGCTACTCCTAACTACTCTGGTTCAGGCCTCCCACAATGAATATCAAAAGTGCTTTTGTGCCAAACACATACCACAAATCATCAGTAAAAGTTTTTTGGGGATTCAGGCTGCTTTTATAAAATCTCTCTCCATTTCATTCTAAGGTAGCTCTATAAAAGCAAGCGAGATGAAGTGCCTTTTGGAGGTGTCTGTTTTTGCTCTCGAGTACAGGAAGAGATGAAAATTACTCACTAGGCTCAGACAACAAACTTTAAGACTTCCAGAGTTCAAATAACTGAATGTAGTGCACAACAGGGTAGCTACTATACAATGTATTTGTTGTCTAGCTTATCAACCTGAAGTGTCCCATATGAAGATAAAATCCCAGGAGTCTGAGTAAAATGGTTGTTTTGTTCCCATTAGGAGCACAAGAAATAAGATTAGTCATTGCAGTTGCATGAGCTGTATTAGATTCTCTGAAATTCTTTCTCGATTAAAAAAAATTCTAAAAATATTACATGCTATTTTACTGCTTCTTTGAAAAGTTATTTATGTAGTATCAAAGCATATCTGCATCTCAGAAACCATTGTATTGCAATCAAAAGCAAGTTGGTTGAAAGTTTTTTAAACAATCTGGTACTTTAACAGTCCTTTATGTCATTAGTTTCAGTCACCTTTTCCAAATATGTACTACTTTGCTTTACATTAACATGAAACGGTCTATAACATTTAATGTGTGTTGGTGAGTTGATGAAAATACTACAAAAAGAGAAGTATTGATTTTTAAAGTGTTTGCTCTACACACCATATATTTTTCTTAAGAATAGTCAGTAAACATGACTACTTATGACAAGTATGGCATAACAAGTTCCTTGGATCACTAAAAACACCTCTAAATCTCAGGTCTGCTCCAAAACTGACAAAATTGTTTTGGTTTTTTACCACCAAGTATGTGGAGAAATAGATGCACATCAAATTGGAGCAACACAGTTGACTCTGAATCAGGGACTAACATAGAACTGGTTGGTTGCACCTATTTAAGTGAAAGATACAAGAGTTGCAATTAATTTCACAGAGAAAGATATCTCAGCACAGTTTTATGATTTGCTGCCTTTTCCTTTTCTTCAAAATCTCTCTTATTCTATTGCTTTATCTGGATATTTTCTATGGCTCCTTCCCTTCCCTGCAGCCATTGAAAAAAACTGATTGTCAATATACTGCATCCTCTGTCTGATCTGCTATCTCTAAAGGTTGTCCTCCAGATGCTGTCAGATGCTACATATCTGACATAACAGATACTGCAGGGAGGATGAAATCAAGAGTTTTGATATGGAATGGCTGAGGAATATTGCAGATCAGAATACCTCTGTGGCAGGTAGATTTGCTGAGGTCTGGCAACAGACTTGCTGCCCTTTGAATGGTGCTGCCTCAGGAGAGCCATGACAGAAAAGCACTGACCGACCAGGATGATCTCAGTTTTCCCTAATGCTGAACAGAAGAGCAACAGTGTCCAACAGATACATTAAAATGCAGGTATTTTTAACTGTTATACAACTTCATCTTGAACTGTAAACTCAGTCCACACAACATTATTTAAGGTTGAGGGTCTCCTTATATACCTTCTATATTCATTTCAAATGCATCTGTTGCTAGTCAAAAGTCATGGTTTTCTTAAGGTAGGAGTCTTTTTTTTGGCCCATTGTTATAACAGTGCCTAAAGAAACATCTTGCCTTCAGTTGGTCTGAAAAAACACATCATCACGTTCTTCCAGACGGAAAACTAACAATTATCTAAGCTCCAGTTTCAGTCCCTTAAAGTCAGCTGCACAGTCTAGTATTCAGCAAGGACTGGTCTGGGTGTCAGTAGAACGAAAGTAGTGCTGTATTTGGAGGGTAGAGAGAAAATAAGGAAAAAATTTACAGGTATTGAAAAGCAATCCAAAAAATATCTCATTACTAATAAACAATTTACCTGTTTGTACCTTATTTCTAACTTCCGTTATAGATTGTTTCTCATCAATTGCTGGCTTAAGCATTGCCAAGGAATTGAGAGCTCGTACTCATCCTCTTTTAACGTACAAAAAGCCTAGCTCCTAACACCTTGCCCCTTGACCAGTATTGTCAGCCAAGACAGACTGCTGACACCCTGCCCCTGACCAGTATCAGACACGCTGACACACGGCCAACACCCTGCCCCGGCCAACATCAGCAGCACAGCTAAGATGCCACCCATATTATTCATCTGAGTCAGGATTCTTCTCACATCACGGTGCCACTGATGGAGCCAAGGGGTGCCACAACTCACTCACACTCAAAAGTCATTTGCACAATTGGCTATTATGGCCAGATGTCTCCAACACCAAGTGTCCCTGGAAGTCCATCAAAGCCATGGCATCGCTAATGATGCTGTGTTTGCTGTTGGAGGTTGGGTGAGTTGCCATGTGACTGCATCACTGCTCATCTTTCACACTCCCTCAAAAAAACCTTGGTTTATAACATGTTGTCGAGTTCCATTATTGTTCAATTAAAAAATGTATAGAAAGCCTAGTTCCTGACAAGATATATAAATTCACATAAATCATTATCTATGTAGAAGAGATCATCATAAGTACATCTTCCAGAAAAATAAATCAACCAAACAAAAACAAACAAAAAACCCCAACAACCTGCTCTAATTTATAAAACATTTCAATTCATCAGCAACATCAGCAAAGCTAGCAGTATAGCACTGACTTCAATACTAACATTATCAGCTTGAGTCACTGAAAACAGAATGTTTTGAATTGCATTTTTCATCTAATACATATATGCTGCAGTTCTTTGAAGAAAAGTTTTTTGGAAACTCAAGGACCATTAAGGACAGCCTATGTCAGTTGTCCATCTCACCAGAAGCAATGGTTTCATCCTATTCAGTTTTCCAAATGATGCACAGGAATTGATTCACTGCGTAAGGGACTTTGTAAAACAAAATACTCAGACTGTCTGTACTTTCAAGTTATCATCAACCTACTCTGCAGTTCAGCAGCTGTGCTATATATTGCTAAGTTGCAGGTTTTTACTCCAGTGAAGGATGGATATAGTATCACATTTTTACTTTGAAATACCACATGAGTCACATTAAAAGAGCAGTACAGGAATAGCGTACATCTAGATTTTTCTGCTGGGGCATATTATGCACAAAATGGACATGAAAGAAACAGGAAAACATTTATGTATGTTTTTATAAAATTGCAGCAACAGGAAAAAGCTGTGTTTTCTTTCTGTAGGGATTTAAAACAGCTTAAGGAACAAAGAACAGCCTGTGATGCTTCAGAAACAAACTTGTCATATCAACCTCTTATCTATTCATCCATGTAGTGCTGTTGCACTTAATGTCATTATACAGGAGTGCCCTCATGGACAAATCATGTGGTCAAAGTACATTTCAGCATCCTTCAGAATTACAGCTGTGCTTTTGACAGCTAGTTCATTTTGCAGTAGTATGCTCAGCCTTCTTTTATCATCTGGTCAGTTGAAGTGGGCAGAACAAAAACAGTTGACTACCTTTTTCAAGACGCAACTTAAAATAAAAACCTCAAGCCTAGATTTCAATTTTGTCTGCCTAAGTAGTCAAGTATAATGTTCTATGACCTCTTTTCTTAGTTACCAGCTGCGCATTTGGAAATGCCAGGCATCCTTCTGATCCTTCTTCACCTCACCTCCTCTCTCTACTCTACTCAGAAACAAATAGTTCCTGTGGCTGGGAATGCTAAAACCACAAAGATATCCTCTCTGCATCCCAGGACAATGTGCAAGAACACAATGACACTGGGAAGTCTTTTAAAGAAAAGGGATTTGTTTCTTCCCACAAAGATATCTCCACCAAGTTTACAGAAAGAAGACAACGCTTTCCTAAAATTCTCACCATGAAGCTCTTAAGAACTAGAAAAAATTGCATGTGATTCTGCAGCTGAAACAAGGTGTTAAGCACCATCTGAAGCATTCAAAGGGTGTCTACATCAGCATCTTAGAGAGCAATATAGACTCTTTCTAGGTGTGACTTCCACATATGCTCATAGCTGCAGTTACATGCATTGCAATAACAGGCAATATTTGTTCACATAAAAAAAGTTGCTCTTCCTGGTGGAACCAAGTAGGAAGTTCCACACTGCAGCCCATGTGCAGTGACCCTTCTGTAGTGAGGACACAGAATACTGCAGTTCAGGGCGTAGGGCAGTCTTGCATTGTCCTAGCAATGACTGCATTGAAAGACAATATTGGAAATATCTACACATCATGTACCTCCCTCTCATGTCAAGAAAGCTTAAAAACATGAGGAAGATTATTGAAATGAAATTATTGAAATGTTTCCTAAGCTTTGCATGGAGGAAGCTTAGCAGACTTGCAGTTACATAACTGAAAATCCAAGATTCTAATTTGTACGTTTTTACATCAATTACACTGCTCCATTCTAAATTGTTTTACTTATCTGATCACCAGCAATGTTAAATAAGCCACAAGCCAAGCAGGCAAGAGGTTCCAGAAGAACTCCCTGGAGACTTTGCAGCCAATTGTTTTAAATCTTTTGCAGCTGTCATACTACCCAGCGGAAACACAGATTACCTGTGCAATGAACTGCTCTTAGTTATGTGCAGCATAAGAGGATCAGATTCATCTGGTGAGACATGGATAACAAATATACCTATTTTTCTCAAACATATCGGGGCAGAACCTGAAGAGTAACATAAACTATATTGGTAGCAACCTCTAATTTGCTTCAATGATGGAGGAGCTTCAAGAGCTGGTCTCATATATTATCTTTAGTAGTAGGTTGTAGTTTACCTCAGCCTGTGCTGATTTTATTTATTTCTCTGCTAATGCTAAGAGTTTATCTGGTTTAGAACATGAACACTGTACTGGGATGTTCCCGTTTTCAAGAAGGGAATTGACTTCCATTGCCCTCTCTGCTAGGGAAATAAGAAGCTAACAGAAGGAGACGTTTTTACATAGGGAATTGTTGTTGCAGGGAGAAATTTCCAGTATTTACACTTTTATCTTTGGCAAACAAAGGGACGAGACTATTCCAATCAGTGTAGTTTTCTTTTCTAAGACATAAATGCACACATCATTGATATGAAGGGCCAAGTACAGGTGAGAATACCCAGAGTGCTATCACACACATTTTTCCTGAAATAAAGGGGTTGAGAAAATCACCTTTAGCACGCATTTAGTCATTCAAGCAGCTGTGATTAGTTCCAGTAAGAATTATGTTTTGCCCTTGTTTCATTAAACTATTTCCCTTTTACCCTGCTGCTAAAATCTGGACTGCTGGAAATAAAAAGCAAAAAGGCAAAGGCAGACATGAACAATTTATCTCAGCAGCTGCATGTAAAATCTCCTCCTGTGAACAGCTTCCAACTTTCTAAGTGCAGAGCACTGGTACGCCTCCACCTCACCCCTCACTGTCCAAGCTTGCTGAGCCTCCCTGAACACAGTCAGGCATCACTCAAAGAAATCTCCTCACCCCTCTCACTCTCTTCCCCCACAGATTTTACAATACTGCTCATCTGAATTGAAAGAAGCTTCCTGCAGCAGCACCTAGCTTTCCTACCTTTCCTTCACTAAGGTTTCTTCTGTTTGCAATGGCGAGTCCCAGTCACCTTGACAGCAATGTTTTGGGGATTTTTTTGGTGGGGGGGGTTTGCCAATATGCATTTTCACAAAAGCCCCCCTCTTAACTGTAACTGTAATTTTCTAATTGTGCAGTTCTTTTTTGGCTGGTAATCATCTAAAGGGCTGCACAACTTTTCCTCCCTCTCTAGAACGATGTGCTCCAGCGCTGTACTTGTCAACCGCTGTGTTATGTTTGCTCATTTTCTCTACTCTTTCCATTTTTTAAGCTGCATACCAGAATGTCCTCTTTGCTGATCTATCCCACACTCCTCTTCCTGCTGCTCTTTTTACCCCTGAAATACAAATTTTTTGTTTATGAATGTCACTTCTATTAAAGGAGATCTGTCTCTCCCTGCTACCCACTGCAGGCACGTTATCCTCCTTGCCACCCACTCACCAGTCCTCTGGAGCTCCTTTTCAAATGACGGATGCATTCCCTCCTGCATCCACACCATGTAACCTCACTTTTGGACAAGTTCCTCGTTCTCACCCACAGCTGCTGATGGAGATACAGGTTCTCTATTTTTATGTATGTCCTTGCAATCTGCCAAGCCACACACTGATGAAAAAGTATGCCACGAGTTCACACACACACATCTAAGGTGTGGGTCTATTGCTCCAGTATCTGGATGCTCATGGTGTTCTGCTACACTCACTCCATGGTCTCTTCTCATAATCACAAATTTTCAAGCTTTTTTTGTACTTTTCAAGCTTTATTTTCTCAAAAGTACCTTGGTAGTTTCTTGATTATAATTTAATCATAATGAAGGTAATTTAAAGCAAACTCGATCATTGCTATTTTATTCCTAGGAGTATCAGGTTTTGGGCAAAAACCAGAATAGTTTAGGGTATTCTGTTCACTCACTCATATTCCCATCTTATCATCTGTTTTTACCCAGGCCATATTATCAAGAAGCCATGTAGATTTCCACACACACCGATATAGGTGTGACCAGATCTAGAAACACTTTCCTCTCACTGTCCTATAGAGGTATATATTATTCTCAGCATATATTATGCAGTTTCAACTGTCATATATGTAGTTTTGTTATGAGATTACATCCATAAATTATCCCTTAAAAGAGACTACAGCAATTATGAAAGAGGCATTTACATTTTCCTACAATAGAGAATTTCTCATTTCATTCATACTCACTACAATGCCACATGGATTCTGACTCATCAAAGGCATGAAGAGAAGACAGAAAGCAAGTGAACTGGAAACTATCACAATAGTGTCTCTGAAACCCAGCATGGATTTACAAGACAAGTACTTATTTTTCCTAAAATAACACTTCACTATCATTTAATAGTGTTTTTTCTTAATTATAGGGAGAGTTATCACTGCTATTACTAACAAGTCTGCAAATAGCTCTTCAGATTTTGAGATCCTTCTGTGTCTTACGTATGCTGCAAGTAGCTGCTGTAGGCTGGGAGGACAGCTGTTGCAGAAACTGTATTCCAGCCAAAGTAAAATCTTTCTTTTGCATCCTCACATTAGTAATGCAGGGCAAATCAGGCTCCAATCATTCACAAAGTGTTTGAAACATTGGTACATAGAAATCCCACAGCTATTTGCAGAAAGACTACCAAAGGATTGCTCCAGCGTGCTGTGGCACAAGGAAAGTATGTGCCTGAATTGGCAATGCAATCCTTTATGGTCTGGGTAAGGTTGTACTACCCAAAGAGAATTTACCCCATCAACCACATGCACATAAGCACTATGACTCCATCAATTACTTTTGTACCCACTTGGAAAAAAATAACAATAAAATACTGCAGTATTCTTCAGATCTAGGCCATAGGGAAGACTATAAACACTAATATTTTTCAAACAGGCATGGTCCAGCATGTAATGACAGCATATGTATCCTCTCTGTCTCCTACATTTATTGAATAAAGCGGCCAGAAATGTCATGATGATTGTGTTCCGTTTACGTGGCAACGTGTTGGGACAGCTAGGGGTGCAAAAGCAGTCACTGTGAGCCGAGGACAGGGCTATCCTGTGTGTGACACAGCTGGCTCAAACAGCTCAAACAGCTGCAACCAATCCACCAGAGGGCACAGCTGAGCCCCACAGCCACGATGATGCCACCTCTGAGAGAACATATTTAAGAAAAGGCAAAAACCACTGTGCATTAAAGTGTTAGGGAAAACATGTGAAAAACGGCCCTGCAGAACCCAAGGTGAAGGGGACAGGGAGAAAGTGCTCCACACACTGGAGCAAAGATTCCCCTGCAGTCCATGGAGATGACCATGGGGAAGCAGGTTGTCATCTTGCAGCATACAGAGGATCATGTTGGAGCAGATATCCACATTGCATCCCATGGCAGACACTGTGCCAGAGCAGATGAACTGCAGACTGAAGAGGCCATGCAGGGGTGGCTTTATCCTGAAGGCCATGAAAGGATCCATGCTGGAAAAAGGGAGAACCGAAAGGAGTTGCAGAGATGAACTGCTATGAACTGACTGCAATCCTAACTCCCCATCCATCTGTAATGTTCAGCGTGTGGAAAGAAGGACATAGAGGAAGCAGGAGACCAGCGAAGTTGAGCCTGGAAAGAAGGGGATGGGAGGGAAGTGTTTTAATTTTTGTCTTTGTTTCTTACCGTGCAATCTAACTTTAACAGACAATAAATTAATTTTCATTAGATTGAGTCTGTTTTACCCTTGATGGTAATTGGTAAGTGGCTTTTGCCACCCCCGCTTCACATCGCCCCAAATACATTAATGCTTCTTATGTTTCTTAACTCCTTTAGCAATAGAACATTCCTGTCTAGTATCAGAATGTGTAAAAACTTTAATGGCTAACACTAATCTGCATCCCCTATGCAAGACTGAATAACTCATTTCACTACATTTCAGTTGATAAGCCATTACCTTAAATTGCAACAGCATTTCAGTACCCCATTAAAATTATCCCAGAAAAAAAATCAAATCCCTTGTTAATATTATCACTTCATCTCATTCCTGATGATGCAACCACTGAAACCAGGGTGATAACAAATAACAGGAACAGTAGACAATGGGTAGCTGTTAGCTCTTTACATTGCGCTATTCTCCTCTTCTATGTTTTTTTCATAGCTTTCTGTTTTAAATTCCACAGCACTGAGCTTGTTTTAGGTAAGCTAGCAGAAATAGATAACTTGGAATACACCTTCTCCCCACCAAGAAAATTCAGAACTACCCTCTCATTACAAGGAAAGAAGAGAATGTGTAACTTTTTTCAGGATGAAATATTAGTAATTACAATCTGTCCTTGTGTCATTGCACGTTTGTATTGTACTGTTAGTCTTTGAGTGGCACTGGGTAACTACAAAATACACAGAAATTTGTAACTTTTCTTGAACTGACAATGATACTGAATTCATCTTGATGGCAAAAAAATTATCTGAACAACTTTTACAGGCTTTTGCAATTTTTATATGAGTGATTTTCAATTCCCATAACACCCTTTAAAATGTAATTCTTAAATGTAATCCTTTTGTAACCAATTTGTTATTGAAACAGCCTTTGTTATTGGTTTTATGACTGGCAACATTTGACTTCAGTAAAGGCTTTGTTTAATCACTGCCAGAGAGCCATTTCCCAGTTAATGTGTTCACTCTCTTTATAAAAAGTCTCATAGTTTCTAAAATGATATCAAGAATTCTCAGCAATCAGCCTAGACTCTGAAGGACTGCGTATGTCTCGACCTGGGTCTAGGCTCTAGATAACTTTGAGTTCAAGGACAAACTCCAACTCTACTAGTGTTTTGGGGAACTGATACACACTGGGCTGTCACTCTGCTAACACCTCCTGTGTCTGATTAACTGCTGAGATGACTCTATGGGTATAACTATTTCACATTTCAACAGGATTATCAAAAATTGTATTTTATCAAAGCTGAGCCCACAAACCTGTTTAAAGGCTCTTTGGTGAGTCTAAAGAAACTGTCTCAGAGCAGCCACCATGCCAGCTTCTCCTCCTCTGGTATCTGATTCTGGAAGGGCCTCAAGCTGAAATGTGTGTTACATATCAGGAGAAAAAACAAACATTAAACTCTCTCACTGCACAAGAAAAGTGCCCTCTAATATGTATTTAAAAAACAGTGAGCAATTCATAAATGCATGTAAAGCAAATGCAATGTTCCATGACTAGCAAATGCAGACTTGTGTAGTGATCTGGCTGTAAAAGTCTGTCTTCTTTAAAAAAAAATCTTATTCAATAACACTATTAATCTTCAAGGTGAAGGAAAAGATATAGGTATCTAAAAAGGAATCTTCTCACTCAAAAAAATCAAGGAGAAAGATTCTTATAATATTTGTTTATGGAAAAGAATTGTTATATATGCCTTATACTGAAGGGTTTGTGTCAGAATAGAAATTACTTATAAAATGACTCTTTAATGACTCTAAAATGACTTTATAAAAGAAGTATTTTAATAGTTGAAACTGAATCTTCACAATAATACAAAAATTTTCAATAGAAGGGACCATGGAGGCTATCCAACCAAGCCTCATTCAGCAGGGCTAACTGCAAGGTTACGTCATGGTATTCAAAGCCTTGTCCACTCAAGCATTGAAAATATCCAGAGATGGAGATACCCCATTGATAGCATTCATCTGAAAAAAAAAAATATTCCTGTGAGGGAACAATTTTTTGTTTTTTAAATCCCTAATTATGCTCATCATTTCTCTACACCAGTAATTCTCCAGTATTTACAAATACATGTCTGAAGATGAGTGACTAAACAAGATACCACCAATTTTTTTACTTTCAAATAAATAGACAACTATGGAAAATTGAATATTCCCAGCAGCCCAACTGACTAGGAACAATGGTTGGATAGTATTGATTTGGTTAGAATTTACTAATCTGTCTGGAAAAGGTGGACTAAGTTTTTACTTAGAGAATGCCCTATATAGGACTCTTCCTCCTCAGGTTCATCCTCAGACTTGGTCTTCTGAAAGAGAGCAGTGGGAGAGAAAAAGTAAAATCAAAGACCTGACTAGGTCTTGCACACAATTCCCATAAAAGTGAATTGCCTTCAAGGCTTTCAGTGGTCCTGCCCCTTCAGTAGCAATATTCAAATCTCTTATTCATATAGCTTAAATTAATTAATAATTCTTACTTCCAGCAAACATTTGCAAGAAAATTTTGTAATTAACACTTTTCTCTAAAACTTTTTGTTAGCAGAGAACAATGTGTACAGACTTTTATGCACATACATGTTTTTAAAAGAATCAATACAGTAAATCAATAGTTCTTATTTTTCTGACATTGCAATTAGATTCTCCATTTCTAACATTTTCTTTTGATATCAAGTTTTCCTTTAATATTAGCTATCAGATATGATTTAATTTTCACTGTCATACATGCAGCAAAAATCTTAACTCAGTCTTCTGTTTTTAAACATTTTAATGACTATAAGTTCAGATAAAGCACGATATATTTAAGAAATAAAATTGTTTTAGCTTTGCATCTCCCATTAATCATTGCACTGTGAATCTACCAATTACGATATACAAGTTACCACTAAGACTGCTTACAGCTGATGTCAATATAATGGAACTGCAGTCTATCTATTTTTTTCAATTTACTACAAAGTTTCTTTGTACACCACTGCCAAATTGTTTATGGTTTCCCAAGAAAATGTGAAGACCTGAAAATCCCATTGCTCTTTCATTACCCCCTTATTCAATTAATAACATTCAGATATGTTTCATCAAATGTTTTTTATTTTTCTATTTTTTTCCCACAGAAGTGTTAATTAGAACTCCTAAAAATGTTTATTTTTTAATATCTATAACCAGGCACTTTCTTCATGCTTTGGTGCTTGCAACTAATACAAATCTTCACTGTTCACGACCACTCTTCCAACCAGAAGTCGTAAACAGTAGTGTTTTCCAGGACACTGATATGGTGAAATTAAACACTCTATTCTGCAGTTTAGAAAACAAAGTTTTAGCTATCACTGAAAAAAAACCCCAAAAACCAAAAACACCCCAAAACTCAGAAAAAAACCCAATCCAACAAACCCACAGCCAAACAGACCTTTATATTATACAAGTTTCAGGTCCTATTTTTCAGGTGCACTTAAGTTTTAGGATATTTCTCTTTCCCTAAATTGCATATTGCCTATATTTGGGCACATATTCAGGTTGAACTTTGCTGTATACCAATATATTTCCCACACAGGGAAATGGGCATGCAGAAAGGTCAGGTTGCACTTCAATGCTAATCCTAGTGACAATATATACATGAATTCAACAAGATTGGTTTCAAACAGGATTTTTAATAATCTTCAAAGCCATTCAAATAAGCCAGAGAGGCACATGTCCCTTCACACAATAAACTCTAATTTTTATACCACTGTGCACAGTATGCTAACCCATTCTCTACCAAAACTTGCATTCTCCAAAAAGTGTGAATTACTCCGCTCATATTTAGGGCAGTTTCTCCCTACGCCATCATCATGAGTGTCTAAAGATTACAAAGAACTTGGACTCCTGTGAAAGCACCTGTCTGTAATAATATGCTTTCACCTAACAGGTGGCCAAAGCCACCTATACATTTAAAAATCTATGCTATACATTTAAAATCAAGACACTATAGGAGGATTAACTGCTTACCTAATAACGCAACCATTCTTCTTGGAAAAAAAAAAGACAGATTTTCTCTCTTTTGTGAAATTGAATTTTATGCCAGGATTCTACTGTCAATCACATTTTCACATGGAGGTTCTCCACTTCTGTGCAGCCAGTAGAGGTTCCAGAGCCAACCTCAACAAAGATACCAAGAAGAGGCCACTGGGATCCACATTTTAAGTTGTACCAGGGAGCATGGCAGAATCTGCAAGCAATAAGAACTTTGAGGTAATTCCTTTGTCCCCATAAATCTCAAATTATTCTTAGATAAATGTAATAAATGTGCTTAGAAGGCAGCAGTGACCAAGTACACCACAAAGAAATTCTGCTTAGTAAAAATATGTCAGAGGGCTTTACCAGCTAAACACAGTTAGTGTTTAGGCTTTGTGTATATGGCATGGCTAGAAAGCTCAGAATCACTTTGGCTACGGCCCTCCGGTTCACCAGCTCTCCCATGGTCCAAATACAGACTTCCCTTTCCTACTGGTAGCAGCAACAGCCACAGGACATAGCACAACTGAATCAAAGCAGATGCTGTTTCTCATGCACAGCACAGTAAATTGTGCATGGGGTAGACACATTTGTGGTAAGTCTTGGCTTACAGAAGACACTCAGAAAAAACAGTAACGTTTTCAGTGTTTCAATGGAGATGCCCAACATAGTTCTTCAGGTCTTTCTGGTGGCATTTTTTTTCTTTCCTAACCTTTAAGGAGGAAGATCTCTGCCTGCATCTTTCCCTGAACAAAAAGCAAGGTCCCACAGAAGTCTGTACCCAGAGAATATATTTAGCAGTAGGGACTAAAATAGCAATTATTAACGCCTGCGGGAAGCACAGGCGCTGTTCCATATACTTAAAAGGTGTGGTGGGCTTTCTTATTAGGATGAGGATCTATAGCACAAAAGTTCCTTCATCTGAGTGAATCTCAAAACCTGTTCTGTGAACGCTGCGCCACTGCTCCTTAAAAAGCGATGTCCCGAGGAAACACAAAGTCCGAGCGCCGCCTACCGCTGCTGTTTAACAGGAGGAAGGTGCTGGATGACAGTTCCTCCTCCCTCACCTTCCACTGCGCACAGAAGTAGCTTGGACTCACAAGGAGCTGAGTGATACCGGGTTTATTGCACGTGTATTTGGACAACAACACTCTTTAAACCTGTTTCTGTCATTCACCAGGAATTGGTTAATATTTTGCACTGAGCCTTTAGCAGCTTCAGTTCAACTCTCAGTCACAGAAAATTTCTTGCAGCTCTCAATATGTAAAAGCAAAAAGCTGCAAGACACAGAGAGAATTAACTATGCGAGTATCACTATCTGATTGTCTTGGCTTTATATTCTTCCCTAGGATAGATTCTGGACACTAACAAGCACATCTTAACCAGTTAGTCCATGAAAGTCCATAGTCCACAAAAAAAAAGGCTTTCCTGTAACAACCTTAGCCTGGTAACAGCACTAAAAAATAAAAAGAGTAAGTTCTCAAAAATACTCTTAGTATCTGCAAGAAAATAGCAATGAATACTAGTTAACAGATAATAAACCCAGTATTTTGATTTTTCCTTTATGTTTAACAGATCAAATAAAATAGACTATCAAACACAGAGACAAGTATTTAATGCCCTCAATTTAAACAGAAACTAAAGTAAATATCTCTCTGAATGTTTCCGTGGAAGAAAATTCTCACAGATTTCTTCAACTTTTCTGCATTACACCTTCTTCCTCAAACTGCCTTTAGGAGTCTTATTTTCTTTAGTAGGGATGAATTTCTCAGTTAATTAAATAAGATAACATACTTAACTTAAACAATTAAGATGAATCTACATTACCAGTTTATTGAGCAACATCATTTCTTCCAGGTACAAATGTGCTGAGCATCCAGGCTTGGAGTTACAAGGAGCATACTTTGGGTACACAGCCTGTGCACACACTGTAGTTTCCCTCCTGAACTAAGCAGAAAGCTTCACACTGAGATACAATCCATAGTGGCCAGGGTTAGTGGGGACACGAAATACAGCCCTTAAAGGAAGAATTAAGCAAATCTGAAATCCTCCTGCTATATGCAAGGAACAGTTCTGGAAATATTTCTGTATCTCATGGTTCCTCTGTAGCTGAAGGAAATCCAAAATGATCAGGAAGGTAATTGGAGATCAGTCACAAGCTTCTGGACCTTCTGGAAGAAAAAAAAAAAAAAAAGCAGAAAAAAAAGGCAGATCAGCATCTTGATGGGATCATCACTGCAAACTGCTGAGACAAAAATATATACCTGGCCTTTCTACTTCCAAAGAGGACAACTTTAACCTAGTAATTACTCCATCAATGTAAGTGGTCTTATATCACTATTACATTTTCAGTTCAGGAGAACCAAAACAAGGACAACTACCTGATTCTGTCAAGACATTATTACTCTTGCGAATTCAGTGATGGAAAGGGCCAAAAGGTTCATTGGGAAGTTGAACGATCTGCTAGGAGTCTGCACAAGTCACAAGGAAGGACTCTGTGCAGAGTCCCAGCCAACAAAATCAATGCTGCATGAAGTTAAAATTAAAATGAAGAAAACATTTGAAAAATAGGGGACAGAAACTAAGTCTGCTAAACCCAGGCAAGTCCATCTCTGTTACAAGGAACTGAAGTATTTTGTCTGAGAGAAGGAAAACAAAGGTACTGTACTACTCAACCTGCAGTCTCTGAGGCCTGGAAGAGACTGAGGACCCTCTTGAGAGATATTCAAAGGCTTTGTAAAAAGATTAACCACTCTCCCCAATGAGAATATCCCAATGTCTCAGCACTGGCATTTCTGAAGCAGAAGAGATTTGATAACATTAGAGCTCTGTGACTCAATATTGTGCTGGTGGGTTAATTACTGTGGTTCATGACATCTGGAAGATTGTCTATCTACTATGCTACTAGTAAAAGCCTAAACTTAATCTTAAAGGAAAAGATCTCTGCCTGCATCTTTTCCCTAGCAACAGCTATGACACAGAAAAGCCATGCTTCCACATAGCTGCAGTAGTTTACTTCGGGAATAGGGGGCAAGGAAGGCAGAGCCGCTATTTTCATAGGATTATACATTTAATGTTTTTCTTAGGACAACAGTGAAACAGTTTGTCTCCCTGCCCCTACATGAATATGTTACCCATATTCATTTAAATGCAGCATCTGGCAATACATTACGATAGTCTGTTCTGAAACCATAGACAGACAGAGCTGTTAAGCAGGGTAAAATTCCATTCCAGAGAAAACAGGAGTAACAAGGAAAGGATGCTGCAAGGAAGACTGCAAAAGGGTGAATGTTGAAGGTGCTGTTCCACATACTGCTTGCTTTGTGTGGGGTCAAGCAGACAGAGAAGCATTATCCTTTAATTGATAATGCAAGCTCTAGAATAGATTTTTGTGGTGCCCTAGGTGTTACTATATTTTGTCATTGTCCTCCCTCTGCTGTGATTTTTCTTTCTTATTTTGTATTTTCCAGTGTGCCACCAAAAGGCACTGCAGGGGATAATTATATTTTCTTTAAAAAATGGCTATTACCTTACTTTCTGGCAGTACTGTTTATGGTACAAGCAGGGCATGGAAGGACTGGACACAGAAAGTAAAAAATGGGAGGAGGGGATTTCCAGGTGTAGAATACTTTTCCAGGAAGGAAGTATAGGATGCAGTTACTGGACAGATACATATATTTTGCTGAATTCCTCTATTTCAACAGCTCTCAATTTGAAACTGGCCACCTTTTGTGTTGTACAGCTCTTCAACATGCCCTCTGTACAACCACTCCCATTTAGTGTTTCTTTGCCAATGGCAGTTTTAAAAACAGAGATAGTTGTATGTGTTTCACCATCCAAATACCATAAAATCCTGCAACTGCAAACATTAGGTCTGCAACTAAGAATTCTGCAGCTCTAAAAATTAGTCTTTGCTCAAAGTATTTTATGTTGTCTTCTTGCATTCATCATTGACTTGGAATTTGTGCAACTTGACTTTACCACAGGTTTTCCAAGTATGCTGTGTGTTAGCTTCCTAAACTTTTTTGCTGATTTAACTCTCATACAGTTTCCTTTCCAGTGCTTCCATCCACGGATTAATTCTTTGTACAAGGATAACGTTTCAGCTTCTAGGGGAGTGGCAAATCTCTGCCCCTACCACAGACACCTACAAAGCTGGGAAATACCCATAACTCAAACTCTCTGATGATTTCTTTGAAATTTCTGACACAGAAGTGTCATATAAAATTCATGCACAGATCAGTATCTAAAGCCTGTCATAATCTTCCCAACAGCAGACTTCTCAGCACTGATGTGCTATTACAAGAGACAACCTTGAATTAAAATACATATGTCACACATTGAAGAATGGTATGTGAACAAGTCAAAACATCACCACAGCAACACTCCCAACCAGTCAGGAACAGACCAACAAAAGCTAGAGACATATCCCACCAATCATGAGGGAATGACACTGTGAAACAACCCATGAATTTGCAAAAACTGAAACTGCAAAAAAGCTGGAGGATTAACTGACTGCTTCTCAACTCTTCTGCTGCAAGATGTTGCAGTGGAGCTGCCACATCTGTGCCAGAAAATTGCAACAATGTGAATACTCTCAGGTCATATGCTTTTAGCTTACAGACAGTAAGAACGAGCTGACAGGTGCTAACTCAGTATTGTCGTGTTAAATATACAAATGTTTTTGCAATTATTGCTGTATTTGAAATTATCTTATGTAAGTGCTTATAACATGTGTGTTCAATAGGTGGATGTGCTGCCTTTCTGGCTCTTGGTTGTCTTTGTTGCTGAATTACCAAGGTTTTTCCATCCTTCCCTCTTCATTCATTAGAGGAAGATGATAAGCAAGAAGCAGCAGGAGCCTCAAAGTACAAGATTTATATCAAGTGTTCAATCTCAGAGATGAGAAGACTGAGATCCCTCGGAACAATGATATGTTGAAAAAATGTCTCTTCTAGTTACTGCTCCTACTCCTTCTGCTCCCTGCTCCATGCAGCTTGTACTTCCCCTGCATGTTACAAACGACAGGCAGAGGGCAGCTAGGATGTGCCTTAGGGGCATGCCCTTAAGCACAAAATACAATGCTGACATCAAGTTCTTCCATCAGATCAGATACAACCATGAAAGTTGCCCTGAATACTTTTACTCCTTCTTGCAATAGGTATGCTGCAACTTAAATGCTGTGCATTTTGTGCCCAGTTCAATGCAGTCACACATCAAAGAAAAGCAAAGATGCTTAATTTCCATACTATCCCATGGAATGACACAAGGTGGTATATCTAGGATCAAAAACAATCAATGCATCACTTCTGCGAGAAGAAAACATCAGAGTCAGAGAGAAAGTAAAGCATATAATTAAGAACAGGATCTGAGATTGTCAGGACTGCTTTTTGCTTTCAACTACTCTTGGCCTCTTCCACCCTGACTGGACAAAGATCCCAACAGAAATAAAATCTGGTTGCTTTGCCAGAACACAGTAGGGCTTTGAAAGAATTCTGAGATCTTTGGTGTGATTAGTGGAATAATTTAATATGCAGTCATGTTAGTAGGTAGAGAAAAAAAATACATTTGCATTTCAGACTGCCTGTACAGTTCGGGAATAGTGGAGGAAGAAAAATAAGCCTGAAGATGCCTGAAGCTACTCTATGATGAGGAAAAAAAGCCCTGACAGAAACTGGATGAAAGAGACGACGTTAAGGGAATAAGATTCTAAAAAAATATACAAAAGCATTTATTTCACTTCTAGGCTAAAGCAATATTGTTTAGTGAACACAGCTAAACAGTTGATTTTTCTCATTTTAAATTGTGGAATGACTGAATCAGAATAATTCAGGTTGGAAGGGATCTTAGAAAGTCCTTTCAACCTCCTGCTCAAAGCAAGATTTGCAATGAGGCCAGAGTGGGTTGCTCAGGGCTTTATCCAACTGGGTCCTGAAAATCTCCAAAAACAGACATCCCACAACCTCTTTGGCTACCTTTTCCATTATTTGATTGTCCTCATGAGGAAAAAGCTTTTTCTTATATCCAGCCCAAACTTCTAGTTTCAGTTTATGTGTATGCATTTCATTCTCACACCATACCACCAAAACAGCCTGGCTCCATTTTTTTAATTAGATCCTCATAAGCATTAATAGTCATTAAGTTGCCATTAGGTTTCCCCTGGAGCCAGCTCTTGTCCAGGCCAAACAAGCCCAGCTCTCTCAGCCCCTACCCCAGGACAAAGGCTTCAACTCCCTGGATATTTTGACAGCTGAATTTTTGCAGTTTATCATTATTCTCCTTGTATATGAAGTATCCCAAGGTAGATGCAGATGTGTTCTAAGGAGTGCTGAATCCCTTCATCTCCTGAGTATGTTGTTAATACAGCCTAGGAAACTGTTGGCACTGTTTGCTGCCAGGTCACACTGCTGGTTCATGTTCAGCTTTTTGCCCTGGCAGGTTCACCAGGCTCAGCAGTGATGCTCCCCAGCCAGTCAGTCCCAGTCCATGGGAAATCCCAGTCATCCTAGTCACTGGGAAATCAAAATTATAGAGCAATGTAGGTCAGATGGCTGGAAGTCATCCAGTCCAACTCTCATTCTCAAAAGCAGGACTAACCTCAAGTTTAGAAGAAGTAGCATCCATCATCTAAACTTGAAATCCACAAATGACATACACAAAACAATCCACAGTAAGTTTTACATTCTATTTCTAAGAAAGTCTTTATAATACTACGATTATTGTTCCTATTTTCCAAGTCATCACAAGCAGTAAAAGCTGGTAAAAAGGAAAAGAGATGACAGCAGCTGCAAAAATAATGGAAGCACTCAAAAATAATTATTTGATAGTGGCAAGGACAGGAAAAGGAAAGGATTTTAGTGAAATGTATATTAGAATGAATACCAGACTTAGGCTTACTTCAGTTGCATTGGGAAGTAAATGCAAATTTAAGACAGCTCTTGAGCACAACCACAATTATAAGGAAAATCTTCAGGACAGATAAAAATTATGGCCTGGAACTGACCACAGCAACAATGATCATCCAGATTACTCTCCTAGGCTTAGCCTATTTTCACAGTGAAACTGCTCACACCTCTCAAAGCTCTGAGAAGACTTAAGACAGTTGGTACAACAGACTCCCCAGGAGCAGGCTGTGAGACAAGCAGGAGATGCAGAGATGGGCAGCCCCTGCCCTCACAGCAGAACTCAGCAGTGGGATCTTTGCAAAGCACAGAAATTGGGTATACCTGTCACTAACCTTTGCCTTGATTGATGCTCTGGTGGAGGGCTGCCCTGTTCACTCACTTGCACACATTCTTACATCTTCTCATGGAGAATCAGAGCAGTATTTCTCTCAGCAGGAAGTATAAAAGGCACTTCCATGTGGTTTCAAATACACCACCATATGGTCTGCTAGCAAACGTGCATGTAGGGCTACCCCAGGAAACATAATTAACATAATTTAGCATTTGTTTGGGATTCCCTATCATATGTAGGGTTTAACAACCCAGCTTGTTTTTTCAGCAGTCTAACCTTAAGATAAATGTCTGATTTTAAATATTTTTCTATGTAAAGCAAATGAAAGTTTTCAGTTGTTAAAACAGAAAACAATTCCTTTTACCAATCAACTTGTTTTTTGAGGTTTTTTTCTCTTTCATTCAATCTGATTGGATAATACTGTAGTGCAGAAGGAAATTACATAGCAATCTGAATCTTGCAACAAAAAACTGAAACTGAGTTTTAGAAACTACTTAAGTTACTTATAAGCAAGAGTAGAAATATTTAGATCTTATTATTCATACTGTATATTTATAGTTAGTATTTTAAAAATTAGGATATAATTGTAGCACACTGGCTCTACAAAGAAGCTATAACAGGAAGAATACATAGGTTTTTCCCTATAAAACAGTAAGGTGCCTGTTCACTTACTTTTTAAGTATCTTCTGTTCATATTTTGTTCTCCACTAAATAATAAACTAAAGAGAACATATACCACACAAAAGATCTGGTAATACTTAGGTATCTGCTACCATCTGCTGACAAACAGCATTACTGACTTTATCCTAGTCAATCTTAAAGAAGCAACTCCTATTTACCTGTAAGAAAGTTTCCACTGATGCTACAGTGACTGACAGTAAAAGTCACATGAATTTTTAATTCAGCATATTGCAGCAATAGAAAACCAATAATATTCTATCCATCCAGCTCGCCTACATCACAGATTCACCACTGACCAGCATATTCCATATAGCAGTGACTGTATCCTGCATTCATTGAAGCCCTTCAGCTATTGCAGATGGTTTCTGTAGTCAATTACTGAGCAATTTCAAGAAACCTGTTCCTTATTTACAAAACACAAAACCATTTGATTTGTTATTATCTGTGAGACTCTCTAAATGACAAGTTACAGAATCACAGAATGGATCAGGTTGCAAGGGACCACTGTGGGTCATCTGGTCCAACCTCCCTGCTCAAGCGGGGCCATCCCAGAGCACATTGCACAGGATTGTGTCCAGATGGTTCTTTGATATCTCCAGTGAGGGAGATTCCATCACTTCTCTGGCCAATCTGTTCCAATGCCTGGTCACCTGCACAGTAAAGAAGCTCTTCCTCATGTTCCAGAGGAAATTCTGTGCATCAGTTTCTGCCTGTTGCCTCTTGTCCTACTGCTTGGCACCACCAAGAAGAGCCTGGGTCTCTCCTCTTGACACCCTGAACCCTAAAGCAAAGCCTAAAACAACCCTGGTTTCAGGTATTTCACATGAAATTGCAGAAGTGTGACAGTGAAGAGACCAGTTCAGTTATGACCTGCATTTGGCTATGTGGTAGACTAAATGAAAAGAGTTATCTGTAGTATTTATTTATACAGCGACTTTAAAACATTTTGAAAAAAAAAAAAAAAAGCCAAAGCTTCTCATCTGATAAGCCAAACTGTCAGAAAAAAAAAAATTAAGCAGAATATGGAGGTATGCAGGACAGTACAGTTTGTTCGACAAAACTAATTTTATTAAGATTCAGAGTCTCCTGGCTTAGTTGATAGGAGTCTGAGTTTGAAATTCTCTTTAAGAGAATTTCTTAAGAATGTCTTAAAAATGGTCGGTTCTTCCAGACCTACATGAACAAAAGGAGTTATGAATTAGAGGTTTAACCTTCAAATGTCTTGTCCACTTTCCATCGCAACGATGTTTTGTTGTTGTTTTTTTTTTAACTTGGAAACAAGAAGTAGCTTTCATTTGACTTAAGTTTCTGCCTGCTTAGCTGTGTTTGTTAAGAAATTTCCAGCTGGGATTAAAATTCCTTTTTTTCCTGCCCGTCCATCGTTCGATCTGTGTGTTGCTGAGAGGAGACCAAAAGCCAACACCAGTACCGGGCCCCGGACCCTGAGACCGGCCTGACGCCATAGAGCAGCTGGTGACACCGGTGTCTTCCCACTGTCAGTATCCAACGCTGACACACGACCAGAGTTCCTTCCCCTCTCCGAAAAGCCAGGAGAGGCGGTTCTGGCCCAGTGCCGCGCTCGGAGAAGGTGCCACCAGGATGTGGCAATCCCGCAATCCGGGACCGGCACCGCCGCTCCCCCCGACGCCGCGGNCGGTCGCTGTGGCCGCCCGGAGACGCCCCCGCTCCCGCCGCTGCCTGAGGCGCGTTCCTTCCGCCCGCAGAGCACGGACTGGTCCGAGCCGTGGCTGCTGGGGCTGGCGGCCTTCCACCTGCTGTGCCTGGTGCTGACGTGCGCGTCCCTGCAGCACCGCCGGGTGCAGGTCGGGCACTTCCTCTGCTTGGGTGAGTGCGCGGCACACCGTGTGGGGCTTGGCGGCGGATAAGTGCGCGCAAATTCGCCCGAGAAATAAATATGTATTTATTTTATTTCCAGGAAAATGTATGAAGTAGTGACTTAAAATCCTGGCGTTAGTGAGGATCTGGGATGCCTAAGGTTTCTGCAGGGTGTATCACACCCTGTGTGTATCACAGCTTCCCAATAAATTGTTGCTGCGCTAGACAAGCAGAAAAGAAGTCGACTGAGAACCAGCAGTTGCTTTTTACTCTGCCTTGTTCTAATGCTGCAGTTCAGTGAACGTGGTCAGCTTTAGTTTCTGGAGCAAGGTCACCATATGCCCTGATGCTGTACAGCCACGATAATGGCATGAGGAAGACAAGACTGGCTTGTACATTGCAGTAACAACCTCTGTTATCTCAGGGTTTATCAGCCTTCAGCCTGAGAAGCCACAGTGACCTTGTCTAGCCAAAGCTGTATCTTCACGACTGAGTGACAGAAGACCTACTAGCTTTGGTTTAATTAAGATTAGATCCATGTATTATGAGTGCTACCTTGGTTCTGGCCGTGTGATGCAGANCAAGACCTGCTAGCTTTGGTTTAATTAAGATCCATGTATTATGAGTGCTACCTTGGTTCTGGCCGTGTGATGCAGAGAGAAGGCCCCTGTTTAACCTGCTTTTTCAGAAGGCCTCTGTTTAGCTTGCTTTTTCAAAAGTAAAAATGCCTGCAGTTTTTACAGTATCTTTTAGGCCTTAGAGGGGTCTTTGTGTATTCTGCATTCCAAGATGCCTTTTTTTACCACTGTATCTTTTAGGCCTTAGAGGGCCTTTGTATTTTTACTTTTCAAAGTGTTTTCAGTTGTTACAGTATTTATAAGGCCTCAGTAATTTTTTTTATTTTTGCTCTTCAAGGTGCCTTAAATGTTACAAAATCTGTAGGCCTCAGAGGGTCTTAGTATTTTTAACCTTGCAGCTGCCATATTATCTTTAAGAATATNGCCTCAGTAATTTTTTTTGCTCTTCAAGGTGCCTTAATTGTTACAAAATCTGTAGGCCTCAGAGGGTCTTAGTATTTTTAACCTTGCAGCTGCCATATTATCTTTAAGAATATCATAATTATTAACTGTAATACAGTAGAGACTCGTAGAAATTAATCTTTAAGTAAAATAACTGTTTAGAAAGATAATTGCTTAGGAATAATTCTAATAACCAATCAAGAATTTAGAATAATTACAATAGCCAATAGAATATAGTAAAGAAGCATAACCATATTAGCATGTGTATAAAAAGACTTGTAATTCTATGTGATGAGTGAGTGAGGAGGAAATAGCCCCCACACTACTTGGGCCGAATCAAGCAAATACCTGCTACTCAAAGATGAAAAGGCTCTGAGTAGCTCTTACAAGTGGCTTTTTGGCTTAACATGTGTTGGATTTTCAGCTGAGTTGGGTTATTTACACAGTACCACAGTTCTGTCATGCTTGCAAGGTGTAGGTAGAAGAATGAGCAATTAAAACAGATTTGCAGGCAAAAAAAAGCTCTGGAAGACTATGTTGACTTTAAAAATATTGTTTAGTAGACTAGTCAGATTGGTAGAGGAATTATAGCTTCCTCAAAACAGCAAATAAATTGGCTAAAGCTAAAGTTTTAATAACATTTAATTCCTCTGAAAAGAAATCTAAAATCCTTTCTATACATCCACTTATATGAAATGTCTATACATCCACTTGTAACTGCAGAGTTTTAAATGATCTACAGAGGGCAAACTAACACTGCCCTGTTCATGACACATCAGACCTGGGAGTTCCCTATAACAATGCAAGCTTTTCTGTCTTAATATTAGACATTCAGAATTTCCAATGACACGCTGTTTACTTTACACTCTTTATCTTAAGTATTACTAAAACTAGTTTGAATGCCCAGGATCTAACTGGTTTGCAGAATGCAGTGGAACTGATCATATGTGTTTTTTTAACCCAGCAATGATGTAAACTTGCTGTTCATACAGAATGCAAAAAACCACCCATATTGAGTCCAAGCCTTGGTTGTACTCAGTCTCTTCTGATATGTCTGCAATATAAACGATCTTATATTGTAGATAGTTAGAAATAGCTGAGGAAATTATGAAATCACCACATTGTTCTGTTTTGGCAACCAAGCAGCTCTAGGTAATCCAGATGATGGCACTCACGATAGCAGTCCTTCATATCACAGACTAGGTATTAGGCTGCCTTGTGCACAGCATCTTTAGCCATTGAATCTGGTTTTTTTTCTTTGTTACGGGTTTAAAATTTTCTGGTTGTATTGCTTTTCTGTTAAAGATGTGATTGTACTGAATTTTCTTAATGTCTTGATGGCTTCATGTTGAATATAATTCATGAGTAAGAATATGCTGGTTTGGACCTGTGGCCTGCTCTGCTATACACCTGTTCAACCAGTTTGTATTTTACTGAAATGCATGTATATTATTAGTACCCAAGCAGGAGATGATAGATGTTAGATGTGTGTGACACCATAACATCTATGATGATAACTTAATTTCATACCAACTTTGAGGAGTGCTTGCATTTCTTACAATATACATCACAGAACTGATGGCAGTTTATTATTATTAAATACTGAATCTAATATTTTTCTTTTGTACAGTGGGCTTAGTGTACTGTGCTGAATATATCAATGAATTAGCAGCTATGAATTGGAGGTAACTTTTTACTTTCTTTTTTTTTAATAAAGCAATACAACATAATTTTTGGTAGCTAGCATGCCTTTATTGCACTGCTTAAAATCTGTGTTTATATGTGTGGTTGTAAACTAACTGGTCTGAGAGCTAAGAGAAAACCAGAGTGCTGTGGTTAAGGGGAAAAGGATGTGAGCTTTGGTTTTGGTTTTTGTTGTGTTTTCTTTAGTAGTTATTCAGAACCACTTCTCAAAAATATCACTGCTGCTTTATATGTTTACTTATATGCATAAAAGGCATTAATATTTGCCTGTTTTACTAAACCTGTGTACCAGAATTAAACTGGTGGTTTATTTTGATAAGCATTGAACTAACTTTTCCCTAATATAGCTGGAAATTATAGTTTAACACTACTTTATGCAGGCATCTAACTGTAAGTCTTTATGTTTCACTTTAGGCATAGATGACCTAAATTACAGTCACTACATTTATTATTTCATTTATTTTTTCTAATATAAGTAAGCAAAATACCTAAGAAAGCAATGTCAGTAACTTCAGAATAAGAATGAATTCTGATGCACAAATATACATAGTCTTGTAGTTACATTGGTAAGTTTCTTAATTTATGGTTGTTGTATTTAGTTTTTGTGCAATTAAACTTTAAGAAGAGAAGGACTGGTATTGTAATGAATACTCATAATTGATGAGGTATTGACTGCCTCTTTTTTCTGGCTTAATACAGTAGAATGCCTGTGCTTGGGAATCCCAAGAAGCAGGATGATGTGTACAATGTCCATGTTGAATAGTTACTGTAAAAGTCTAATGTGTGAACTACACGGAGTAAAGCTTCCTCTCTTATTTTTACTATACTTCTTTCAGGTTGTTTTCTAAATACCAATACTTTGATTCAAGAGGAATGTTTATTTCACTTGTATTTTCAGCGCCACTGCTGGTGAATGCTATTATAATTGTGG
The DNA here is from genome assembly GCA_013390005.1 of Calyptomena viridis. Lineage (NCBI taxonomy): Eukaryota > Metazoa > Chordata > Aves > Passeriformes > Eurylaimidae > Calyptomena > Calyptomena viridis. The sequence continues at coordinate 119,541 of WEIV01023789.1, forward strand.
TATGTATATGTTCATTTATATGCATGCTTCCATTAAATTGGTAAGTGAATGTGTATGGATTAGTTAAATTTAATAATTTACTTACTTTTCAGGTGAGCTGGGTTTACAGAACTTTGAATGTAATGACTGAACTAAAGATGCTACAACAGAGAAGAAAAGCAGAAAAAGAGAAAAAGAAGTGAAAGCACCTAACACTACTTTTTTTTCAATTGTAATAATGCTTGTCTGGATAGTCAGTCCTTCTGTATGGTTATTCAGAAACAGAGATACTTTTGTGTCTGATGTCAAGAGGATTTTGTAACGTGTCTGTGGACAAGGCTAAAGCAGGTATCTACAATGCAGTCTTAACACGTCTTTGTGCCCTTCAGTGTAAGATAGTTTTACACTGTGACCAAGGTGAGACATAATCTTCCAGTTAGTTTCCATTTGTGTGTATGTTTTTTAACTATATCTTAACTCTGTGTTTATCAAGTATCCATTCTTCTGCTGTTTAAGCCAATTGGAGAAGTGTTATGAATTAAAGTAAGTGAGAAATTGTATTCAGAATAACTCAGGAATCCATGCTTCAATGAAGCATTCTTTATAAATCAAGCTTCATACTTCTTATGTGTATTGTGTGCCAGTGGCATTTTATAAATAAAACTATCCAGTGTATTTTAAATTGAGTTAATTTGTATTAATTTTTAGTCAGACTTTTTCCTTCTTTTTTCTCATAAAAATTCTCAGTTTGGTAAAATCTTGTGTTAAATTTGTGTAAGTAATTCCAAATGATCTCTGCATTTTCAGTTTACATTTCATGTTTTTAACACTGCTAGATAAATATCATTTCTTAAAACTGGATGAAATTTTGATGTTTTTTTGCTTATTTACAGAACAGAAAGGAAGAGGAGAAACTTCATGTTTTATGCAATTTTGTTCCCTTTTTGTATACTTTTAATAAATGAAAATGAAAAAATAGCTTTGGCAAAAGTGAAGAAGATTTCAGTTTTGCTTCGAGCAGCCTGTTTTCGTTGAATTGAGGAAATTTGAAGGGGGAGATGTGAACACAATGCAAACTGTCCATGTTTAGTAAAAGTTGTCTTTGTTTGGAGATGTACATTTCTATCTAAAATAGGTGTCATTTAAGACAGGAGAGATGATCTACAAAATTGAACTTAGACTAATGCGAAAAACATTTGGGTACAAAATCACAGAACACTTGTAAGTTTATAAGGTAAGTACATATTTCTGAAGTTAATTTTAATTGCTTGAATAGTTTCTGTACCAGAGGGAATAGAGACCCAAGGGATATAGCAGATGCATACACATTTTGCAAGTCTCCTAGATAGGGAGTAAGTAAAACTCTTACTTGACAATTTCACAGCATTGGGGAAGGGCAGTGAAGTGTTAGTCTTAGATCCATTTCTTTACCTTTCCTGTGCTGCTTTGGCATTCTTCTCCTCACTTATTGCTCCAGCAAGAACTACTGGCAGCTACTTTATATTGGCAAACTAAAGAAATGCGGGTTTGTATGTTGTCCCATTCTGTTGTGACTCTTCATAATAATGTTGGGTAGTGTCAGCTGCAGGGAGAACACCTTGTCTGGTAAAGCATCTTGTGCCTTCTGTCCAAATGTGACTGTAAGATAGTCTGTGATACCTATCTTCAGGATGAAGGGACAGGTCTTTTTGATTTATATAGGTAAATTATGTCCTCCCAGGCTGGTTTAGAAAAGTTGCTCCTCGCTCTTAGGATTTGATGTGGAGAGGTGCAATTTTCACACATAGCCCTAAGCATGAACAAAAAAATATGCTCCTGACTTTCCTGTTGTGAACTGTTCTGCACCAGTATCAGTGCACAGTTGTTTTAGTGTCGTACACTCAGAGCTGTAGTACCTCATCATACAGAGATACCACCTGTTATCAGTAACCTTTGGCTTCACAGTGAAGTGTGTGAATTTGATTCACAGTAAATGAAATGGTTCAGATCAGCAAAACAACAGGTCTCTTGCAATGGAAATCAGTGTGCCTTATTTATTAACATCCCAGGCAAACTTTTCCCAAATAGAGTTTTGTCTTTCTTTTGTGTGAGGTTGGAAAAAAGGAAATGGATCATACTTGGTTTAAAAAGCATTATTAAAAATTCTATAATTGCATGTTATGGCAATTTTTTGTCTTCTAAAAGTATTGCTGTGTGATACTGTAAACAGCTCCAAATTCAAAAATTATATCAATATTTTTTGAAGGCTGAGCATCTCAAAATGTACACTTCAAAATTGCGAGGTTGGTGTTTTTAAACCTTCCCTAACTGCTGAAACTATAGGTAAATGTAACAGTTATACGAGAAAAATTTTTGCAAACATAAAAATGTGGTTTCCATATATCACGAAAAGACTTGGTTTAAAAGGAACCTTGAAGATCATCTAGTTCTGACCTCCCAGCTATGGGCAGGGATGCCACCTGCTAGAATGGGTGGCTCAGGGCCCCGTCCCACCTGGCTTTGAACCCTTTCAGGGAGGAGCATCCACAGCTGCTCTGGGCAACCTGTTCCAGTGCCTCACCATTTTCTGGGTAAAGACTTTCTTCCTAACATCTAATCTAAACCTGCCCTCTTTTAGTGTAAAGTTGATCCCCTTGTCTTTGTAAAACATTGCTCTCCCTCTTTTTTGTAAGCTCCCTTTAACTACTGAAAAGCCACAATGAAGTCTCCCCAGAGCTTTCTCCATGCTGAACAACCCCAGCTCTCTCAGCCTGTGTTCATAGGAGAGGTGTTCCACCCTTCTGATCACTTTTGTGGCCTCTTGTGAACCCACTTTAACAGAATCCACGTCTTTCCTGTCCTGAGCACCCCAGAACTCTGCAGCATTCTGGATGGGGTCTCAGAAGGGCAGAGCAGAGGGGCAAATTCACCATCAGCCTGCTGGCTGTGTTCCTTTTGATGCAGCCAAGGACATGATTGGATTTCCGCTGCAACCACATTGTCAGCTCATCTCCAGCTTTTCAGCCACAAGAACCCACAAGTCCTTCTTGGCAGTGCTGCTCTCAATAAATTCATCTCCCAGTTTGTATTCATGTCTGGGATTGCCCTGCTCCTTCAGACAAAAGTGCCCTTCAGGCAAGGGAAAAGTGCAGTGCCTTTCACATGGACTCACTGAAACTTGTGAGGTTGTTGAGGGCACACTTTTCAAGCTTGTCCAGGTCTCTGGATAACACTGCTTCCTTTTGTGTCACCTGCACCACTCAGCTTCGTGTCATCTGCGAACATGCTGAGGGTGCACTTGAGCTCACTATGTCATTGATACAAACATTAAAGAGCACCAGTCCCAAAACAAGGGCCTTGAGGGACACTACTCGTCACTGGCCTCCACCTGGTCATAGAGCCATTTACTGTGTCTCCATCCAGCCACTTTCCTACCCGCCAAATAGTCCCCCCTTCAAATCTGTGTCTCTCCAGTTTAGTGATGAGGATGTGTGGGACCATGTCAAAAGCCTTACTGAAGTTTTTCTGTGTAAAAACTAGAAAGTCTATCTAGATGACATCTGTTGGTCTTCCCCTGTTGACCTTTGCAGTCACTTCACCCTAGAAGGCCACTAGATGGGTCAGTAGGCATGATTTGCTCTTAGTGAAGCCTTGCTGGCTGTTTTGGATGACCTTAACTTCCATTTGCATTTATGTTAGAAAAATACTTCAATTTTCTACATTTCAGAAAGACTCAAACTTATCTGTGTTCTTTTCTAGCTAATCCTGCCTAAGAAACACTAAGTTTAAGAGCTAAGGTGGTGTGGGTTTGTTTTTTTTTAAAAGCAGTTCTCTTAAACTGTAACAGAAACCCGCAGTAAGTGAAGCGTGTCTTTCTTCACCATGAGTCTGGATTTATGAAGTGATAGTGCAATAACGTAAAGCATGGGCCTACTTGTTGACAAACCAAAATAATTAGATCATGAATTTAGAGACTCTTTTGCCTACTTAGAATTTATATGTATGAGTGAATGAGAGCCAAATGTTTAAGGTTGATGGAATACCTTTATTTTAATTGGAAACCTGAATTTAGGTTGCTTACGAAAGAGCCTGTTTATTTCATTTTTGAATGTGAACATAGAAAAGCTGATAGCTGCTCAGTTGGATCCCATAGAGAGTAAGACAAGACAGAGGTGATTTGTTACTGGACTGTGTATCTTGCAGATAGTAACTCAAATCCTCAACCTTCCTTAACGTGTCTTTCCACAACAGCGCATGATCTTAGCCAGTGTAGAAAAACATTACAATGGAGAAGGAAATATTAACCTGACAACTTTACCATAGTAGAAAGTAGTTTTGTTGCATATAAACCTGTGAAAAGATAGATTATCAGAATTTAGTTGGTAAACTTGATTGAAGTTTGAGGTTGGCCTTGTTCCCTGTGAAAAAGTGGTAACTGAGATGAGTTTCCAAAAATGAGAACCTAGAATTCTCTTTTTTCATGTCCACTGAAATGCTATGTCCTTAACTTGGAGTGTATTTACACCACTTTTTGGACCAATGAATCTCATGATTTTAGACAAAATGTAACAGATGCAATAAGGGAATTAAATATCTCTTCCTCAGCAGTATTTTCTAGTTTAGTAGATGTGTGTATCTTCATCTGCTGTAAAAAGCCCACCTATCTCCCAAAGACACAGAAGGATTGTTAATTGAGGTCTCCTCTCGTATGTGTTTTCTAAACAAAGAACTTTGAAGGGCAGTCTTGCTACTTTTTAACAGCTGGATTTTGAAAGGAGGGATCTACTCTAGAAACACTGTTAGATGGTGATCTGCTGTGGCTGTGAATCTTAAATGGAGGAAGAGTCTGAAGAATTGCTTTGTGGATGTTGCAAATCATAATCTGAGATCTTGAACTCTTCTATAGGAACTGGGAATGTCAGGAAAAATAAGAGTAGTGATTCCTCGTGTGAACATGATAGAAAAGAATACAGCTGTAACATGGGGAATGTTCTGCTTCTTCAAATACAGCTAGACATTTTTGTTTGCTTTTATTGTAAATTTGATAAAACCATCAAGACAATTCTGTGCAATGTGCTCTTGGACAACCCTGCTTGAGCAGGAAGGTTGGACCAGATGCCCCCCTGTGGGCCCTTCCAACCTTACCCCTCCTGTGATTCTGTAATTTTTTTTTTTTCAGATGAACATGTTCATCTTCAGATGAACATCACTTTTATAGTTAGTGTATCAAAGTATGTGTTTTATTTAGGAAACTAACATACTGTGTATATTTTTCTGTTTAAGTGTTTCTAATTCTTTAAAATACATTTTAAATACTAATGTGTTTCAACAAAATACAAGTATTGATGTTTTTCTGTGCATCAGGAAATCACTACAGGTAACCAAACTCTCCACTGGATGTCACTATCTCACATGCAAAAGCTGATTTAAACCTTTCCTTTTGAGACAGTTGTGTAAAGCTTTTCATCATAGCTTCAGAAGTACTTTCTTCAGCATTTTGGAATGGCCAAAAATCCTTGGACTGTAGCCTCTGAAAGCGTAAACTGTTATCTGAGCTCCAGGATATATCTCCAGTCACTTTCAAGTGCTTATTGACACTCTTACTTTTTATATTAAAAAGTACTTCTTTTAGTAGTGGTGATGTTCATATATACTTCCAGAGTCAGGACTATGGAGGTGTTTTGTGTTTAAAGTTTCTTAATGTGGCAAGGGGATAAATACCCTTTTTGCTAGTAACTACATTTCATATGGAAGAGCCTGTCTTTGACCAATGCAAAAGAAATATAACCGTGAAAAATGACATTATTGTGTGAACAATATGCAAGGAAGTTAACTGAAGCAGTCTGGTTCATGAACTGATGGAGCTTATGCATGTCTTCTATTTCTTTGTGATTTGCCTGTGCATAATATGTTATACCAGGTCTGACCTTGTTACTTGACATAGCTAGCCATCACTTTGAGGTTCTCGGAAAGTCTCAGAAGTCACTTCAGACTTTGTCCACTACCTGGCAAACAGTGCTTTGGAGTGTTCAGAGGCTTTATGACTTCATTTAAGAATATATATATGCAATGTTCTGTCCTCGATATTCTTCCTTTTATGCTGAGGTTTAAGCCTGTTTTTATTTACCTTTGGAATTCATCTGAGTTCTATTTCCACACACCACTTAAAGAATATAGACTTACAGTTTGAATGGACTTTGTTTCCTTTCCTGTGAGTTACATACTTGCACATACACATAAGGACTCCAGAAAGGTTAAGCAGTTGTAAGTCACAACATGATTGAGAAATGCCAGCCTCATAACTCAAAATCAATGTGCTTTAGGAACCTCTGTTTTGTAATCTACTTTCTAACCAGTTCCTCCAAATTGTGGCCATACTTACACCACTGTTTTGCTGTACTACCAGATTACTGTTCTACTGAGTAGAAAAGATCTCAAACTGAAAAGGATGGCCTGTACATTTCTTGTATTTGTGTTTATTGTTTCATATAAATATGAACTGTAGGAACCTTTCTCATACAGTTTCACAGGCATAAATAAAGCCAGGAAAAGAGCTTTAACTTGTAATATGTTACACTCCTACAGGCACTGATGTTAAGTGGTCCCACTGAAATCATGGCCCTGTTTTCTTTGGCACTGTCCAGAGTTAGAACCAGTTGAAACTAACAGGACAGGATCAAATGTGTCATCTCTTTCATCTGAAAAAGTTATAATAATTAAGGAAATATTCAGCAGAACTGATTGAAACAAAGCACATGTCTTAAAATGGACTAAATCCAGGTGTCATTTGTAACACACCTGTTAATCCAACTGAGTCGAAGAAATACAATCTTGTATACCTTTCCTCCCTTCTGATCCAGCAAAAAGATTTTGCACAGTGACCCAAGGGGATACAGAATGAAGTTCAGGTGGACAAAGAGTTATCTAGGCTAGGACCCTTTGCTGAAATCACACTCGTCTGTCAGTATTATGTTGTGTTATAAATACACCTAAGTAGTTTTAATCAACAGAGTAGGATGTGAAGTTTTTGATCTTAAAGAACACCAAGCTTGGAAGGGTTTTAATTTGGTAGGATCTAAAAGATGTGAACCATTTTAGGTCTGTAACTGTAAGAATGTCTGATACAATACTCTTCACCTTGAATTAGGGATTAGTGAGAGTAATCAGCTTCCCATAGCCATCGTAAACCAAATGTGATTTGTAAGGTGTGTATTTAAGCAAAAGCATCACAAGAATCAGGAATCCAGTGTACCGAACAAATAATATGGAAGCCTTTGATTCTTTATGGCAAGGTATTGTCATGGTTTGACTCTGGCTAAAAGCCGAGAGCCCACACATAGATCTAAAATTCTCAGAGAAGGGAAAAAAAAACCTCCGACTTTTGTGATAAGGATTACAAGCAACTGTTTATTAACTACTTCACACAAGCAAAACAGGCTCTAACTTAGAATGTTAAGAGTTTACTACTACAACTACAACTACTACTAAAATCAGAGCTTAAGAGTTTAAGGGTGAGCAGTTTGATAGTTGTTACAGACACCTTTCTCCCCCCCCACCCCTCCCTTTTAAGATCCTTCACCTTCCCCCAACAGCTCGGGAAGGCAGGTGTGTGTGTGTGGGGGGGGGTTNAACCACAACAGTATTTTCCAGCAAAATCCAGGAAACTGCAGGATTTGGGGTTATTTAAATACATTCATTCCACCGCAGTGTTTTTTTCCTAGGAAATACTAGGTTTGAATTCTACCAGTCAGAATTACTCAGTTAAACAACACCAAAGCCTTCTGTCTATCTTGTATGTATGCTCATTAGGTGGATAATTGGCAACAACTGTTATCATTCTGTATCATTAACTTAGTTGTCGCAGAAGATACCCTTTTAGAGTGGTCGTCTCATTTAAATTTAACCCAGTAACCTGTAGTACACTATAGCTGTATTAACTCATCAAAAAAAAAAAAAAAAAAATAAAGTGGAGAATATACAAAATTATTTCAATTACATACATAATTGGCCATATTATATCTCAGGTAGAAAGGGATCAGTTTGCTTTGTAACCCTTAGGGGGCTCCATTGCTATGTAGTACTGGAAATAGACTAATTTGACATCTTAACATATTCTGACATCTACTGTAATTTAATTTAGGCCTTCTATTAACTCTGTTTACATGGTTTTAACTCTGTACAGAACCTTCCAAGCTGGTTAAAAGGTCTGATGACGTAGATTTAGGATTGTGAGATGAAGGAGAATGTCTACAAAGCTGTTATGTATAGATTTGCTGGATTAGTATGAAAAATGTGACAGAATTCTCAGTTCCCAAATTTCAAATGCATGAGGACTGGTCTAGAAACAAAACAATTTAATCATGAATTCATAATTTCCCATGATTTTCTGAATGCTTCACTGTCCATCCAGAACGTGTGTAAATTACTGCATTACAGTACAGCATTTGCTCTCAAACAGGTTGAGGCAGGGTGTTGCCTCCAAACAAATCTCTTATGGGGGAAGAAGCGTAAGAGTAATTCATTTTCTTCCTGCCAGGGTATGGAAGGAAGTGTGACTTCAGGTGTGACTCAGCTCCTTTTGAGAGCCACAAAACCAGCTAAGAGCAACAATAGCTGTAGCAAAGGGCTAGTATCACAAATGTGAAAGAGCCTAGATGTGGTAGCAGTGAACTTGCATCCACGTTTCAGCTGTCTCAAAGATGTTATTTTAAAGGCCAGAGTGAGGGCTACCACAGTAACTGAGACATACACAACCTTGAAGGACTTGCAACTTCACAAATTGTTCCCTTAGGATGCCATGTGCGTAGCAAATGGGAAGGGGTTTGGAATGGAACTGGAGGTGAGGCGTGCGTAGAAACGGATCTGGGAGAAGTGAGGCACTGAAGTCAGATGTGCTTTTGTTTGTTTAAAGTATTTTTTTTTTTAAATCTAATATTTGGAAGGAAAAGAAGAAAACCAAACCAGTGAGAAGAGGAAAAAGTACATGGGAAAAAAAAGCACATGATAAGGTGGAAGTTTTTGCAGCAAGTGGTGGATATCGGAGAATGGCCATCTGGGACAAGGAAAGGAGAAGACAGCTGTCTGAAGGAAAAGAGAAATGGACAATGAAGTAAAATGTTTCTTACAACCTACCAGCTTTCTCTGGGAAAAAAAATGGCACATTCCTTGCCTAAAAATCCTTCACAAGAGGTCCTGTGAGAGAGAGACCAAAATTACGTTGCACGTGTAAGCTGGAAACTCTTCTAAACCCATCAAATCATGACAATGAAAACTCTTTTTCAGACATTGCAAAAGCTTAATAAATAGGTCAGTGCTTAGAGTTAAATGCACTTACTTCCTGTTCCTTTACTGGTTGGATTAGGATGTGCTTAATGAGTCAAAATGCTTCCCTCGGCTCAGTTCATCTAGAGCATGAAGAAATTAGCCATGACCATTTTAGCACACAATTAAGGCAGCCATGAGGAATTGTCTTTGCCAGGATCAATACTTTGCTGTGCATTTTCAGGCTCAGATGATTTGAGCTCACCAAAGTGAAACGGGTGTGAGCATGGTCTCTTCTGTGACTCCCTTTCCCTTTCCGTGAAATTGGGAAGTCCTGTCTTGCTCCACCCAAACATGGCTGATGGCTTGCTTTCAACAAGCCATGGTCTAGTCTCTTGCAGGATTCAGCATCAAGAGATGTCTTCAGAAGGTCACCATGGCTGACCATGTATCTTGGAGCGTCCTAAATGAAGTCCCTACAGAAAAATGAGAAACTACCCACCTTGCTAAGATTTCTTCCATAGTCTTGATGATAATGGAATTATAATGGAATCTATAAACAAAAAGGTATTTTTATGAATATTAGTCCATATTCTTGATAGATTTTTTTTCCTTCAAGAGAAGAAAAAAAGAGAAGAGAAACACAAAATAGGCAAGAATGGGATGTTAAGAGTATGAAACCAAAATTGTATTTCATCTTAATTGAAAGTATTTCTCTAAAACTCATAAGCCTCCAACCTAAAATAAGAAAATGAGATTTTAAAAGTGAAATTAATAACTGTAGTGTTAGTAGAATAGTTTAAGGTGAAAAATATGTATGGGATATATTACAGTTCCAGCAAATTTTAAAGAAATAGGCAGGAAGGAAGGAAAATTATTGCATGAATCATACTCCCATGGGTAACAGTGTCAGCAGACTTGAAATCATCATGTTGCATAGGACAAACAGATGAGCAAATTGATGAGTAATTGACAAAAACTTTTTTTTTTCTCAAACACTGAACTAGGAAACAGTTCTTTTTATATAATAAAGATGTGAGGTAATCACATCTTTCTGAAAGTCAGAGCTACAAAGAAGGATATAAAGGAGCAGATGGTATGTTGATATGATATCCTAACAAATGGCTGCAGTAGCAGCCATGCTACTTCAAGAATGTGTTTTCATGGACTGATTTAATCACAGTGGATGGATTTTGCCCTTATTTAAAGCAGGTATTTATGGCATGGTTTAACCCATTAGGTTTGTCTCAGTTCTTTATACCCTGTGGCTCAAATTTCTTAACTACAATGGTTTGAATTTAAGCTCTATCTTGCTGGGCCTAGATTCATTCTTCTGTTAAGCAGTGTGAGAGCCAACATACAAGCAATTTGGATAATCGAGGAGTATAGATTTAGGCCATAAGCTGACGGTATAGGTCAGTATCTTTTAGAACGCTTTGTAACTTTCTTTTGTTTGTATCAGTCTCACAGTGATCTCCCAAGTTAATTTTTTTTACTTCTCCCTTGGTTAGGCAGGGAGGTAATGGATCAGATGTATTTCACTTTGCAAATTTGTATTGATTGTCCCTACCTTAAACTGATGCCAGCAATTTCCTTCCCCAAGCAGCACTTCAGTTAACCCTGGATAGTGTCTGCACAGAAGTAGCAGTAAGTTATTTGAGTAATACTATAATTCTAATGTGGAAAAATAACCATATACAGAAATAATTTGCCAAAGCATTGATGTAAAGACACCTACAAGAAAAAAGATGGACATTGAGAAGATACAGTAGGTAGTAGAAACCAGAGGGGAGCCAGTGGTAATATTTCCTTTCTTTCTCTGATTTTTCTGAAATAGAAAATAAATCCATGTGGCTAATATTCCAAATGAAAAAACAAAACAAAACAAAATAAAAACAAACCCAAATTGGTAATTGGTAATAAAATCAGATTGTTGGAGTGGGTACAGATGAGGGCCACAAAAATTATGAAAGGGTTGGAGCACCTCTGTTGTGAACAAACTGAAAGAGTTGGGATGATTCATCCTGGAGAGGGCTCTGGGGAGACTGTAGAACAGCCTTCCAGTACCTAAAGGTGGGCTTAGAAGAAAGACAGGGATAGACTGTTTAGCAGGGTCTCTTGTGAAAGGATGAGGGATAATGGTTTTAAATGAAAAGAGGATCACTTCAGACTTGATATAAGAAAGAAATTTTTTACAATGAGGATGATGAAACACTGGAACAGGTTATCCAGAGAAGTGGTAAATGCCCCATCCTTGGAAACGTTCAAGGTAAAGTTGGACGGAGCTCTGAACAACCTGATCTAGTTAAAGATGTTCCAACCCAAATGGTTCTATGATCTGACCTGATTTACTTTGCAAACCTTCCAAATGTGAATGTCAATATGCAGAAAAAGCTATAATCCTTATTTTCAAAGAATATGACTATTAAAATTGCATCTGTTTCAACACTTAAATACTGAGATAATGTATTCAATGTTTATTTCTAAGACTGCAGTCCCAAGGGTATCTCATTTGCAATTATACCTGTCTTTTGTATAGCTTGTGGAATGTCTGAAATCAAATCACTCTCACTAAGATGGTCTGTTTAAACTATTTATTAAAATTTACAGAAATAATGCTAAGTAATATCACAAAATACCTTTATGGTTGTAACTTTCTAGTTTTCTTTTAGAAAGGCTACTAGACAAATAAGACAAACATAGACTTCTATGACACAAAAGGCAGAAAGATAGTCTAACCCTCCTAGAGAAGCAGGAATTGTTTGCTACCTCTACTAGGTCAAGCCTTGATGATCAAGTTTTTTCCAACCTTAATGATTCCATAATTCTGTGATAGTGGAGGAAACACACAAGTGTGTCAAATTAACACCAAGTGGCTGGCAAACAACAGCTCTGGCTGTCACAGGACAAAGTGGCAGAAGCCATTCACTGTCCACTTGATTGAATTTGTATTTCTCAGTAGTTGCTTTCGCTACTTAATTTATTTTTTCATTTCATAGTAGAAGGCATAAAAATAAGACAAATCCTTCTAGATTAAATTACTTCAGACTTGTCTGAATTTTCAACCCTTGACATATTCACGAATTTTTTTGTTTTCAGATAAGCAGCCAACTCAAACCCTTAGAAACACTAACAGTTTCAGTTTCTTTCTTCTAGAGACATTTTCTACTCACTTTGGTTTCTGAGATAAATGTTTATAAAATCCTGTCTTATTTTGGATTTGTATTTTGACTCCAGTTTGAAAAGTTTATTAAAATCTATCCCAGTGTAAGGAAGAACAGGAAACCCCATCAGGTATTCCAACAAGACTTCCATTTCTGACCCTCCCTTAAGGCAGGAGAATCATCCAGACTATTGAAAACAAACATCCATTAATTTGATTCCTGACAGAATGCAACTTTGAAATAAGAGGAATTGTGTGGTTTTCCTCACCCTCTCTTTATCCCTGTTTGCACTTTAGGAAAGTGATTGTAGCTTGGCCTTTCTGTAGGTGTTCTCACAGCAGAGAACTTCACCTTATTCCAGTGGCTGATGGTTCTGGTTCTGCCTACAGGCTCCAAGCAAACTGAGGATACAGGAGACAACCTTCTCACTGAAGCAAAGTGAGAAATCAAGTAGTTCCCATACTGCTTTCCCCTCTTGATTTTGAAGCCACCCTAGGATTTTATGCCCTGCCACCCTACTTTTCTGGAGTGTTTGTCTTTTCCCCTTGTAAGAGATTGTGGCTGTCTACTTCATTTATAAATAAATTAAAAGCCTGTGTCATGTTATGGAGTGGACACCACTTGCACTATACATACTGTCATTATTCAACATTAGAATTCTGCTTGTCTTTTCACTGCATAGGTTATGTTACTTGGTTTTTCAAACTGATAAATATAATTGATTAACAAAGACAGAATGTAATATTCCTGTACTAAGAGCTAGTAGGACAAATGAATAAAGCAAAGGCTCTGCTGGATCAGACCAAATCCAGTTCAGTACTGTGTCTGTGATGGTGGCCAATAGCAGTTACTCCGTGAAGCATGTAAAACCAAATATATTGTATGTCCCAGCATCCCACCACACACCACCTGGTGAGTTTTGCTGTGGGACATCCTGATAAGAACAGTGCTGTTAAGCAGTCTTTGGTGTACTTTCTTTCCCCAAGATTTTTTCTCACATGCAAATGTCATCATTTCAATGAGTGCGACTTCTGTCTCAGGGCAAATTCAACTGTATGTTCCTCTTGGGGCTACTCTTCAGTGATATTCCCCCACCTTTTGTGAAATGCAGGAAAGTCCTGGTCCACATTTTCCTTTTGAAAGATGAACTGAACCTGGTGAAGGCCATGTTATCAAGTGCAAACTTAATGAGTTTTTTAACTCACTAAAATTTTAGTAGCAATAATGCTAATCTGATTGAAGTTCTTTAGCATTTTCCAAGCTCTTAATGACCTTAAGCCAACTCTGGAAGCAAAGTACATGAGTAATGTGAGCTTGATACCATGTTCCAGAGAACTGGACTATCTGGTCCCTGTTTAAAATGATAGGTGCATGCCAATTTGACTTGCTTCCTTATAGCTTGACAAAATCCACGTGAATAAATAATGTATCTACTTTTTGTCCTCTAAGTGGGATAAGCGTGATTTTTTTTAATATTTTTTTTTTTACAGAGTATATTGATGGGAAGTGATGTTTTGGGTTTTTTGTGGATTGGGTTGAATTGTTTTTTTAAGAACAAGCTCTTTTCAGTAACAGTTTCATTTATAACGACTTGTTTTTCAAGTCTAAGCTAAAACTGCTGATCATGATAACCAGACAGAAGGAGGTGGAGGGAACCTCCTGATAGCTCACTGCTCAAAGAATGAAACTCTCATTTAGAAGTGATATAACTAGATTCATAGTCCTGACCTGGATAAGATATAAGCTTGAGACTCACAAGATATAAGCTTGAGAGTGCACTTGCCTCTTAGCAGCCTCTTAGAACTTCCTGGGCAGCCTGTTCTATTTCCTGTCAAGAGCTGCTTTAGAGAGCTCGATTATTAGACAATGAGAAAACCTGGTTCAAAGTCTCTGATGGGACAAGGTGCACCTGCAATCATGCCTGTTGCATCTCTCCAACCTTGGTGAACAGTCTAGCCATCAAAATACTCTGGAACGAGGCTCTCTATTGTATTTTGTCTTGACTGTGAGTGTAAATAAAGGATATATATTTTGGAAATGCTCTAAGGAATATGTGAATAAATCTTACCTCATTCTTTAAGTATCATCTTGGAAATAGGTTTTTATTTGCATTACTAAAGGAAGGAAGGAGAAATCACTGTGAAATATGCTTAAAAATTAGTTTAAATGTTCATAATATTTGGGCTAAAACCAAGAAATCTTTGAAACAAGTCAAAAGATACAGTAACAACAATTCAGAGTTAAACTTCCGTTATGTTTTAAAAAGATTGCTGTGTAACTTTAAGGAAAAAATACTGTGCTGCAAAAGCTTAGGTATATGCATAATTTTTTTAATAATCTTTCTTGCCTGATTATAGTTATTCATGTACATGGGAAATTGCAAGGTGATGAATTTCAATATGTACAGTAAAAATAAATTTTAACTACATGCATATGGCAGGGAAAGGCTATTGCTAATCTTTTTGTAGCAGCTTAAATGATCATTATTCTTGCTTTTGTTGATAGCTTTTTCCTGCTTAACTGTTGAAAACATTTTAGTACTGTATGGTGGCCTTTCTCCAGGTTTACAGAATACTGTTTTGTTGCAAAAGGGAAAATTTACATTAACCTTCATATATAGTAATTGACATTTATAGTTCATGTGGGATTGATTACTTTAACACATGAGAAAGCTGCAGCCTTAAAATATACTGAATATGGGACAATATCGTCCTGTTCCAACACATTGTTTACTCTGCACTATTAAATGCTCTGCTGTTGGTCAGTTTCAATATTCTTGATACTTGAATTTTTACAATAAGAACATATACCAAGTCCTAATGCACAGGCATTTCTGAATCTCCATCATTGCTAAGTGATGAAATTAATTTTAAGTTACTGAAAAAATATGTTACAAACATGCTAGATGCGACTGCAAAAAGAGCTTCATCTGAGTTATTTTTCTGGTTAGTCATTGGTGGTAGGTTACTTACAACTGTAAGTTTAAACATCTATGATTAATTAAATATATATGTATCTCTCATTTGATATTTCCATATTCAGTATGTAACTGTTAAAGTTTAAAAAGCAATTAAAAGATGCAATTTAGATCTTGACTTCTAACTGTTTATTCTTTAAGAATTGATAGGGTCAACAATGTTTAATTAAATTTTATTTGCACAGTTATTGGAGAACCACTTTGCCATACTTAATTTCATTGCATGGAGAAATCTTTACAATAGTGCCATTTTTTGTGTTGTGTTTTTTGTTGGTTTTTTTTTTTTAATAAAAAAAAGGCATGATCCTTCTGGGACACTGTGAAGTATATCTGCTATTTTTTTATGATCTTCAGAGAGCTTTAATCTCTACTACATATCAATGTCAGTTTTATGTAAACACAATCATTTTGATAACTTCAACATGTCATAATCTCTTACAGAGAGAGACAGGAAAAGCAGCATGAACAGTATTGTATGATATTCATTACATATTACTGATGTACATTTAACCTTTTTATTTCAGGGCATTATTCAAATAAGTCTGTGCCAGTTTTAGAAAACCTTTGCCTTGTAAGACATTTTGTTTTAATTATTCAAGCAACAGTGCAATTCTACCAGTATAAAGTTTCTTTTTTTTTTTGTTAGTGCTTCCTATCTAGGATGTGGCAGCTTTGGTAAAAGTGGGTAAAATTGTTATTGATCAGATGTGCACTGGATTTCCAGAATTTGCCATTACATACTTCTAAAATTCCTGGGACTAATGAAGAAATAGGAAGTTAGACAATTGCTCAAAAATAGCAAATGAGCCCTTCTGGAATGTAGCACTGAGTGATTACTAAAATTACATGTTTGTGAATTGTTCATAAATCAATATTTCTAATACAATAAAATGAGTTTATAGTAGATTTTGATTTGACATAATTAGTACTGATCCAGTGTCTGGATTTCTCTTCACCAAAACCACATTAAGATATGTGTATGTGCATTCCATTAGACACTAGAGATTCTACATTTATAAACAAGTACCTTGTTTTCTGTTGGTTTGAAGATGTTACATTCATTTAATTTACTTGAAATTTTACAGTTCTTCTGACTGAATGGATCCTAGCTGCTCAAAAGAACAAAAAAAAAAAAAGGAAAGAAGAGTATCTCAATATATCTCTTTTTCAGTGTTCAGATTCTCCTTCCAATGAGTTAATGAATCTGCCCAGCTCTTTTAACCCTGCTGTGAGTCATTGATCTGATCTGGCTAGCCTGCAGGTTCACACAAAGGAAATACCTGGACAACAGCTGTTTATTACCAGCAGAGGTAATTACCTTTTGTAATATTTCCTATCTGTGTAATTTTACCTGTTAGATCCTGACAGTATGAAATAAAAAGTTCTAATTTCCAAGCATTTTCTGCTCTTCTAGAAATCTTACACAGCTGATCTTTTAAAGAAGCTATTACTCTACTATTATGATTGCACTGTGCACACTATTACTTCTTATATAGAGAGGTCTTACTGGGAGGAAAACAAAGATGCTAGAATCTGAAAATCATAATGATCCTGTAAGCAAGCAAAAATTCCCTTCTAACTTCACTAAAATGAGTGGGGGAAAGAAATCTTCTGGTTTTGCCTTTTTTGGTCCAGGTTTTTTTTTTACTTTTTGCATCTGTGTCTCTTCATGATCAATTCTGTTTCATTTATTTGAGGCTGGATTGTCATGTCATATCTAGCTGATTCAAACATTTCTCAGTGTAATTGTAATCACAATGTGTTCTTTCGCAATTATGTATTTTATTGAAGCAGACCTCAAATTCTTTGGGAATGATTTTTGGATAATAGTAGTCAAATTATGCAAATTACTGAAATAATCACAAGATTTCATTCAAACATCCTTGCTGAAAAATGGCTTCTTCGCTTCCCAGCCAGAGTACACAGTGGCTGCTTCTGTAGCACCTTTGCTATACCATGCTGGGGACTGAGCATTTTCCATCAGTTAATTAGTTCATACTTGCTGGCATTACCATTGGCTCTAGAAAATGGACACTGGAACAAGCTATTCTCTCAGTGGCATCCAGGTTTTCTTGAAAAGGCAAGTTCCTGATTGGAAGGTAACCTTGCATATATCTCGAACCTTGCACACGATCAGGAGCCAAGACCTAGAATTAAGCACAGCAACCTGATGGATCTAGTGAGTTGTTTCAGAATTCTGCTTGTGCTATGGAGCAACTTGTCCATCTTCCCATAGCAACTGTTGCAGAGATAATGATCTGAGGATGCATAGAAGAAGGGAAAGAACTGTTTCATTGAATGTAATCCGGTCTTATTCACATTGTGGCAGTGTTTCCACTGACTTTAATGCATCTGGACTTTTACTTACTGCGTTTACTAGAACTCCAAAATGTGCAATGAGGTTTCAACAAATCTCACAATCTAGTGGGGATCAACTGAAGGCTTATAATTGTGAAGATTTTCTGAGTGAAAGCAAAACAAGTGGGAAGAATATGAACTGTATAGGCAAATTAGGCTAATTTAAGCTAATTTAATTCACAGCATTATCAGAAATGCCATATAGAAAACAGGATCTAATACAGGCAACCTCTCTCTTCATGTGTAGAATTAGAGCATTTAAGAATACATGCAATACATACACATTATGTTCACACCTTTGACCATCCTGAGAGAGATGTTGCTTTGGCAGCATGGGAGTTTTAAAGAAAACTGTTCAGACATAACCAGTACAGTAAACAAATGAGCCATTAATACTGTTGCAATCTATGCCTAACAAAATAATTTCTTCTAGAAACTGGAGTCACTAGAGGGTAATCAAATTACTCTTGCAGGTGGTAAATCTGTGGAAGTATCACCTTGAGTGAGGTCCAGGGCATAACGCACCATAGTCACTTCTGCTTAACAAGGCTGTAAAAGCAAAGGCCACAATATGTACTTAGAGACAGCCCCTATCAGAGATGATGACACACTGTCTTTGAAAAAAAGATATGAAAAGCTGGTGGACTGGAATTATTGAGTGTCAATATAGCTGTAAACTATGGCTTATAGTTTATGTGTTGATCTCTGTTTTTCCATCATAAAGTTTAATTTTAGGTTTTTTCACTTCAGAAAATCTGGCTGATCGTAAGTTAACCGTGGCACTGTCCCTGGGCAAAAGAAAAGCTGTTTAACTCAGTGAATTTAAACTCAGATACACTATGAAGTACATTTCAAAGGAATTTTGGAGCTTGAAAGCAGGTTGTTCCACAGACACTTCTTGACAGAGTATTTGTTAAAAGTGAATTTACTGACATTTTTCCCATAGGTTGTTACTCGTCTCTCAAACAGGATAGTTGGTTGTAGAAGGAAGGCTGAAGTTAGGAAATTTAAACTATTTCCTACTAGGAAAGCTTTACCAGAAAATTTTGAACTGATTCTACCAAACCCCAGTGACACAGGTTTGGGTTAAACAACCCATACATGATTCAGTATGTTGTTCCATGAACACAGTATCAGTCCCCAACTGGACACTGCCAAATGAGTGAACAGTGAAGTAATTAAAAAGTAAAAGAGCTTTGGATAATAATAAAAAAAGGCTCCTATTATTTGGATAATAATAAAAAAGGCTTATTTAAAAAAATAAAACAACAAAGCTATACCCTTCACTGGTGTAGATGTTCACACCGTGTCACACAGAGGCTTATTAGAATGAGCAGTTGAAGAATAAAGTCTTAGTGAAGAATAAAACCTTAGTAGCAACATCTATCAAACTGGGTGAGCTGAGGATAACAGTTTTTTAAACCACTAAAAAGGAACTGCTTGCCAGAACACTTTGGCAGAAGAAATGCTATGACAAGACTGCCAACTTCCACTGAGAACACGAGAATACTGTTGCAAGCAGAACATTCTTGACAGCCCACCAAGCGCCACCTGTAGCACCTCACCTCAGGTAATACAGCTGCGTGTCATTCTATATTCCCTTCTAGATTTATTAGCATGTGCTGTCTCCAGTTCAAGGCTTAATGGAAAGTACATCATTGCTGTGTGCACAAACAGGGCCGGGAGGAGAAACTCGGCCCCAGATGCAGTGGCAGAGGCCGAGATAGTTTCATGTGGCTCAGAGCTGGCACTGCTGGCCACTGCAGTGCACAGCTACTGGCTCCATCCCCCTGGGCTGCACGGGGCACCCGGGGATACACTCGCTGTTCCTCTGAGGCTGTGTTCTGGGGAGTGTATGTGAAACAATGGCAGGGCTCCTTCACAGCCCACACTTACCATGGGGCTGAAGCTTTGTGTTCTGTACCGCTGGGTGTCATTTTTTATGCTACGTGAGAATGTCAGAGGTCAAGGTGTGCTGAGTCTGGGGGAAGGGCACAGCCAGCCCTGACTGTCCCCGCCTGATGCTTCCCCCCACCCTGCCCACAGTCCAGGACTCCATATCCACCTCAGGGGACATCAGCCCCTGCCCCGCAGTGCTGTTTCATTCTGCAAGATGTTCAAGAAATGTACCCATCCTGCCTGCTGATAAACGTACCTCTTTGTGTGCTTAACAAGCACACCAGGCACAAAAATACTAACTTACTGATTTTGGAACAATGGATACTGAAATTTACAAAGTAAGCAAATTATTGCTTTTTTCATCTTTAATATGCATGTCCATTCTTAATCCATAGGAAACAGAATAATACAGATTGGAAAGGACCTCTACGTGTCCAATAATATAGTTCAACCTGCCACTCAAAGCACGGTTAGATGGAAATTCAGTCCATCTGTGTTGGACCTTGTCAAGTTGAGTTTTAAAAGTCTCTAAGGTTGGCAATTTAACAATCTTTTTGGTGATCTCATTTAACTGTTTAACCCTCTAATTGTAAGATTTCTTTCTTAAAGTAATGCAATTTCAAAATCTAGTGATTTCGAAAAGTAATGAAAATGAAGACTGAAAAAAAAAGACAAAATTTTCAATTTTCAATTGTGTTTTCTCACTGTTCATTTCTGAACAAAAGGAAAACCAAACAAACCAAATGCCCAAGTTAAATGTTCTGGATCAATGTAGCAGGCATTTCATTTGACTGAAAGTAGGTTTGTTTATTTTTGCTATAATTTATTTTATAATAATTAATAAAATCATTAATTTTATATATTTTGTAATATAAAAGATTTAACCAAAATTAAAAATCGGTTATTCATGCAATTATCTAGACTATTTTGATGCTACTTATATATTACTCAAAGAAAAATTGTGTTGCTTTCTGTGTCCAGAAGTGCATGTATTCTGAGTTGATTAATTATATATAAGTATTGTGTGAGTGGCTTTTTTGTGAATACTTCAACTTTGTAGTTCAGACTTAATGAATTGCTGAGGAATAAGCAGAAGCAGGATCATTTTGTCATATTCATTTTATGGTTTTAAGAAACAGTACTAGTAAATCAAAGAATTGGAACAGTTGCAAATAAGTCACAAGAAAACTGCAGACAATGATGTTTCATAAAGGAAGGACTGAACATGTGTTGAAAGACTTACAGAATTCAAAATTGAATTTGATCAATTGATCTTGACAAACTGGAAAAAAAAATTTAAATACGATTATATTTAACAAAATAAAATAGAAGATGCACTGCAACAATCTACTTCAGTAGGACAGAATGAAGAACTGAAAAGCTGTCAGTTTTAGAAATGAAATATTTCAGGATTATAATGGCCAATGCACTGATTGTTGACACAGTGGTGTCAGGATCCAGAGCTACAGGTGAACAGCTGTAGCATATGTAGGGAGTCATAGCCTACATGACATAGAATCTGCCTCCTCTTCAGAACTCATTTGAAGTGGTGTGCAAGTCTGAAGCTCTTGCTCTTCATGAAAGATATGGAGTAGTTGCCAAGTGGAATAAAGAGAATTCTGAGATAAGACATGGAAACACCCTTCATATCTATGATAGGCTGCTGAAGAGAGGAAGTGAGCGAGCTGTTTTCCCCCCTTGAAGTTAGAACAGGCTTTAATTACAATACATTTTAGATTAGGTTTAGCAAAGAAATATTGCCTAAAATCTTACCTTACTAAAAAGTAATGCTATTATGGCAAGTTTTACTAGATGACTTATTAGAACCTGCAATATCTCTTAATTATTATAAAAGATATTTCAGTATTTTGATTTCTGAAATGAAATCTGTTCCCACAGTCTGCTAATTTGTGTCAAGATGTCATTTCAATCCTAAAAGGCTGTGAGTACTTTGATTACTCTATTTTTCTTAGCACTACACTATATGAGACTTTGTAAGTTAACATATACTTCCTAGTCTACACAAAGCAAAATAATTTCTCAAACTTCAGGATGGATGAAAATATCTCTTTAAAACTCCCAGTGTGAAATGGTACTAGTTTTCAGCTTTAAGACTCAGATTTATAATACTTCCACTCTTTTTGAAATCTAAAATATATTGTAATATATCTGTATTTGATTACATACATGAATATGTGTGGATTTAGGGTTCAGAGAAGTATATAAGCCAAAAATAACTTCTGAAAACCATAACTTTTTCTAATGGTGACCACAACAAGAAATAGCTTGAACTCATGTGCCTAAGAAAGGTATTGACACATCTACCTATTGTACACATATTTTTGAAGATCTAGCAAATGTTAGTGCAGTGAAAAATGAGATATAAATTACAGTGGAAACTGCAAGAAGGGGTCAGCTACCTTCAGAGATTTCTGAAGGTCTGCGATAAGAAGAGTCTTGCAATCTATCCTTGAAGGCTGCCTCTCTGTTCACTAGTGCTATTATGTGCCATATCTAGTCAAGCAGTGAGTCAGTGGCATGAGTTTAGTGGAATAATCCACTTGGATATTATTACTAAAATCATTCAGCTTCTTTGCTGGAGCATGCGTCATCACGTTCACAGATCGTGGCATCATACAAAGTTCTCATTGCTTATTCTTCAAGACTATTGATTGAATTTGTGATCTGATTGTGATGTTTTGTTAGAGGACCATACTATACTATAAGGACTTCAAAGCAAAAAATAGAAAAAAACATAATGTAACTTCACTATATAAATTAGTAAAAAAGTTTCTGAAGTGCATCTGCCTCCTAAAACAAAAGTGTACTATTCATTGCCAATATGACATCAGCAGTGTTGGAAACACATGCTTCCAAACAATAGAAAAAGAAAATAATTCTCTCCATCCCTATCCAATTTCACAGAAAGACTAAAAATCAACACTCTGTCACTGAGAGTATGCAGGGTTGCTAAGAAATCTGCCAAAGAACTACTCAGCCAACAGTGTAAGAACACTTCCCTCTCACTAGTGACATTTACAGCAAATCCATAAATTCAGAGGAAAACAGTTACATGAAAATCATTTTCCATAGCATCCCAAAAAACATCTAGTCCACAGAAGGCAGGAAGCAGAATTGTAACTCACAAACCTCTTAATGCTAAGTGATCAATTTAAAATCACCTTCTTACTCAAAGGAAAACATTATTAAACTCTTGCAGTAACAAAACCTGCTACGTGGCCCATATTAATTGACATCCCAAATTAATTGAATGAAACCCACCCAGAGCATGCAAACTGACTTATTCTCTACAGAAACTTCTTGTCATGAAAGAAATTTCATTACACCAGCAACTTTTAATTTTGACCTTGCATACACTGGATGTATCCAGAATAAGTAGTAATAGTTGCTATAGAAATAATAAAATAGATTAGGTAAATAAAATAGGATACCTATATTGTACTCCCTATGTAAGAGACAATAGATGCAGCACTTCCTCCTTGTTCTCAGCTGTAATCTGTTAGTGAGGATGCCATGAGTGTGAAATAGGATCAGTTAAAGGAAATTAAATATAAGTAACTAGAGCCCGATTGGCATAAACTTCTTTTCTTTGAGAAGAGAGAAAACTTACTAATTTAGAAAAGAAAGTGAGAATGACAATACCAAAAGTGCTATCAAATATACAAAGCAAACGAACTGAAAATAGATGAGAGATCGTTTTTTCCATAATCTTTTTTTCATTTATAGTCATTTCACAGATTTGTTTGGAAGCTCTTTGGGTTTCTTTGTTTTTTTGTAGCAGCTGAAGGTAGTGTCGCTGGTACTCAACTCTTCACTCATGAACAAAAGCACATTGTTTTGGTAAAAATATTACATGCTGCACCTAGAAGAACAAATGAGGTTGTCATCCCCTTCCTTTTCCACCCTTGTTTACATCACATGAAACCGGGTGATTCCTGGACAGCACTCTGCAGACCGTCAACTAAAGCTCTCCTTTACTTCCCCAGGCTCCAGATGGGATTATATACCCTCCAATGCCCTCTGGGACAATATGGGACTCGTACTCAGTAATTATTGATATTGTGGGGCTCCTACACTGGAGGAGGATGATTTGTCTGCTGGAATGGTTTGTTTACTGGAATTTTATATTGCAGCTCACAAAGAGTATCATTCTTGCTCTGACTTGGCGGAAGGATTAGCATTTAACGTCAGTGGTCTAAGATCACTTGTGAACAGTGAATCATTGCTTTTATTACAGGAATAGACTTATTTTAATGGGATCATAACAATCTCCCGTTTAATAATTACTCGTTCACTTCAAAATGTAATGGTAATATACAATTTGTTTTAGGTAAGAAAGAAAAATCTTTGAGGAAATACAATAATATAAAATCAATCTCAAGTCTAATTTCCCTCTGAACTACATCAGTGCAATCAACTGAAATTATTTCATCAGGGAGCTACTTTCAATAAAGAGTATCAATAAAGAATGTTTATAGACATTTTATATACCCATAAAAATTGCAAAGAACGCAAATATGAATATATGCAGCAATTCTGTTGAATCTTATGCCTGCCTTGAGACTATACAGTAACTTCTGGGATAAAAGTGCTAGCTGGCAAATTATAAAACACCTTGAAAAACGGAGGGGTTTTTTTAAGTTACTCCATAAAAATGTTCACACCTTCTTTCTTTTCATTAAATGCCCTTTGAGGTGCAGAACCTGACCCAGAGATGCTGCACACTTGATATAGCCAAGCTTAACCAATCCTAAGGGTAAAGCAGACCCACCGGTCAGTTGTCTGTCTGCCAGCAGTGCCCTGGCTGCCTCTGAGGCATCCAGCCCAGTGAGGGGTCCTTTGGAACGGCAGACCCCTATGGGTCTACACTGACTGCTGCTTTCACAGCTCTGCCATGGCCCTGTGTCTGGAAGACATCAAAATACCTGCTTTACCTCTAAGGAATCCAGAAATGAAATCTGACCATGATGAAGTTAAAGAGATACTTTGCCTTTAACGTCACTCATTATTTGATTTTTTTTTTTCACTGAGATTTATGCCCATACTTAAACACAAGTCCTAACTAAGTTTTTCAGATCACTTACTGTGAAATACTTTGTCATGGAGGTCTGAGCACAATATCAACCATATAGCCTGCTGATTCTGAGCTTTTTACACAACTATATGTTAAATGGGATTTGCTCCTGCTATCTGTCATTTGGGCCAAAACATATATTTTTCTTTTTACTTTCATTTTTGTGGGACTCAGAAGTGTCTATTTTGTTTATGGTAATAACCACAGCACCCTTAATGAATATTTGTAACAAAAATTTTTTCTTTGTTATAAAGTTCATTTTATCCCCACCCTTACCTACTCTGTTCTCCAGATTTTCTTTCATTCAATCAAACTTTATTAACTTACTATTGCGAGCAAGTGCTAAGTTTTACGTTTGGCAGGTGCTAGGACTTTGGAAGAAGAGCACAGCTGAAGTGGATATAATGAAACAGCATTCTTCTGTACCAAAGTGATCTCGATGCAGATGTAAAAAACCCCAAACAAACCACACAACAATATGGTGTATATTTATTCCGGTTTAACGAGGCTCTATTCAAAAATCCAGCTGTGAAAATGTGATTAATCTATTGCAGTATTAGAAAGTATATCCTTCATAGTAAAGACTGATTTCCACACATTACAGATTGTATCTTGCCACAATCATTTCCTGGAGACCATTGACAAGCATGTAAGCATACTTTGGAGTATGAATATATTGCATGGAAAGCAACTACTAATAAATAACACTTCATCGGTGGGGGACTGAGCATCCATATAATTCTAGTTCCTTAAATTAGTTATTTATTAATTTTTCATTCTTTATTTTTCTCTCTTTATTCCTTTTTTCTTTTTTTTCTCAACAGAAAATATTTAAAGCTAATACTCAATTACTTCTGTAGGTGGTGCCAGAGATGTTCTGATGGTTTTCCTTGCTTAGATTTAACTGTGTCTTTATATATGTGTAAAATTTGGCTTGATGTCATACATTATGGTTTTGAATCTCTCCTTGCAATCTCTGTATATTTGTATCAGAAGATAAAAACAACTGTTCGGCAATCTGGAAACCAGTGGATTGTCATTCATGTCCTATGCACTGTGGTGGTATCATGTATTTACAGAAGGAACCTTCTAAATCTTTAAGCAACAGCAAGCAATCTTTTAAATAAGCTTCTAACATTCTAGGTCATCCAAATGTTGAGTTTGTGCCAAAGTTAAATAGAGACTTCATTATGAATATCCCAATGTTACTCATTCCATAGATTTGTTTTGTTTTGTTTGTTGTTTGGTTTTGCTTTTTTGCTTTTTTGCTTTTCCTTGAATTCACATAGGAAGAGACTGAAGGATCAGGGGACAATGCCTAGAGGACAAGAACAGATAGGGTCCATAGATTCTATTATTATTTATTTCTGTTCTAATAGAGTTGTTTGGTGCTCCAGACGTTGATCTAGAAAAGGAGCAAAGATAAGGTAGTGCCATCACATTATAGATGGGCAGCAGGAGCCAAAGGAAGCTGAAAGGAGTCACAATCACATGAATCTGCAAAGGGGGAGAAACCAGTGTCCCATGTATTAAAAATGCCACATCTAATGGATCCGTCCATCTCGTAAGAGGAATGTGCACTGGCGTGAGAGACCTGAGCTCCTTAAGCATTATATGCTTAAGCATAGAGGACTTAGTTGTGCTTTTTATGATTCAGTGACATTATTTTCTAAGTAGTTGCACAGCTGCCAGAGAAGGTGTGGGTTGGACCTCCTTTTTTCACTCAGATCCCCATGGAATAATCAACTGCTTGATGACTAAAATCTGTCGAAGAAGAGATGTCGATATCCCTCATTGACATATATACAATTCCCACTCCAGGCACCTTTGTTATTTTGTAGGACTGATGCCCAAGTTTCCTATTAATAGAAAGGTATTATAGTAATTTCTTACTTTGCAAAGTCATGGTGAGATTAATATATTACATATTAAGACATGATAAAATTTAGTCTTATTTAAGGAAGTCCATGTAAGTCCTCTAGATATACAAGAGTTAGGAAATGCATAATAAACCTGGAAAAGTATAAGTATGCAAGGAGAGAAGAAAAGAAGACAGGAGTCACTTTTTTCCAAGGAAGGAAAGAAAAGAGGAATGAGGAATAATGCTATAGATGAAGGAAGCATCTATACTTCCCTTTCTCTTCGTGGGAAAGCAGGCTTCTAGTTAGAATTTTCTGGTTTTCCTTTTGAGGTAGAAAAATTGAAATGTTTAGATTATGGTTTCCTCCACACATTTAAGTTGAAACATCCTCATTCCCCCGAAACATATCAACAGTGACAAAGCTAAATGCTAAGAAGCTTTTTCATCAGGGAATGTCCTCTCTGAATACAGGAATGAAGACTGAGGCAGCATTTCCTATGGATGCTTGTTGCATATTTATTTTAGTATTTCATCATTCACCTGGATCTGTATTTGACTGTGTTGACTTTGGAGACAGTCAAGGAACACACCAGGCTCTGCAAATTTATAAATTTATTGCCTGCAATGGAGTGATGAGATAGGAATAAATAATAAATAACCACAGCAATGCTAAAGATAGACTAGCAAATTGACTGCTTCACAATGGAGCTTTGTCACCCAGAACATGTATGTACACTCAAACACATGTACATAACACTCAAACACATCAGTGGAATAAGTGAAAGGAAAGAATTACAGCAACAGCAGTCAAACAAGAGTAAGGAAATAGTAATCTGTACATTTTGCCGTTGTGACAGTAACATCAAACTCTCTAATACAGGTGTTTCAAAATAAACATGGTGGAGTGTTCAGAGAAGAGAGAGAATATAGTTATGCTGTATTTTGTCCCTTCCATGCCACAATTTAGGAGAAAATGGAAGCAATTATATTCTTGAAACAGAGCTCTAAGACTCTACATCAGATTCATTACTTTGAACCTGAAATAATTCTGGAATCTGTTAATATATTTTCAAAGATAAAACTTGCATTGCAGGACTTCAGCAAACAACACTGCCTGTACTTCTATCTTTCACCAAAAAGCTGTCACCTCAGCCTCTCATTATTCCCTTGTCTGATCCAGTAGAAGAGACAAGATTGGATTATTTTCATCTGTTACTAGTGCCAAGTATAAAGGTTAGGCTTACAGGTAGCCTGTGTGACCCCAAAGATCATAACATCACTGAACCATTTAGGCTTGAGGGAAACTCACAAGACTATCCAGGCTCATTTTCTTAGAGCAAGGTCAACATTAAATTGGAATTGCTCAAGACTGTCCAGATAGATATTGAAAATCTCCAAGGATGGAGGCTACGTAACCTCTCTAAGCAGCCTGTTCCAATGCTTTATTAGGTCCTCAATGGTGCTAGGTAAAGACTTAGAATAATTTTTAAAAATAAGAGGATTTTGTGACCTTCATCTATTTAAACCACAGTTCTAAAAGTCACTTTTTCTTTCCAGTTCCTATTCACAATGCACAGGTTTTAACATATAACAACTGAGAGCGTGTGGAGGCTGTTGATAGGAACGTATTGTTGCCGAAATTGTACGTTAATGTTCAGTACTGATAGCTAAAAGTGGAAGCAGACAATCCTTAGGAGTGCAACCATTAGAAGAACTTCTGCTTCCTTCTAGTCCAGAGATCAGGGGCACAGCTGCCACTGTGTATACTGGGAAGTGTTACTGGCTTAGTTTGCTATGCCATGGCACATGCATAGCTGTCCTGTCATATCATTACACCCTCAAAGGTTGCAGAATGATCCATGACTCCCTATTGCCGTCTCCTATTACTGAACATCAAGAAGTTGTTCCCTGTTCAGGGACAAGTGTGATGGCTGCTTCATGTTCCACCCAGCCTTGGAGAGGTTAAACTAGTTCTAGAAAATGTGCCTCGATCTTTCTTTACTTTGGAGAGACTATTAGCCTTTATAATACAAAAAAGATTAGCTCTATTGCTATTAAATCACATATATTATTTTTCACTTCAAATATATATTCATATTCTACTAGTGATAAATAGTACTGTACAGGTATCTTTTAAGCATATGTGCAAAGACTCTGCAAAAGAATGGTGCCTGACCAATTCTTCCTGAATAGGATCTCAATGGTGTCATGAGGATTTCACATTCTTAAGTTGTAATGTATGTCTCATGCACCTATAATGCTGTAATGCTAATTATTTTTGCATAAATTTATTCAGAGTTAAAACATGTAACAGTATTAAGCACTGGCATTATTGTGGCTGATCTATTAAAAGATACTAGGTAAGAGTGAAGTGTCACAGTCTTAGTTTATCCTCACAAGAATATAAGTGATAATGAGCCTAGTAGGTTAACTTTGTTTATAATAGTAAATAGAGTTTGTAAATAGCATATAAAGCACTACAGTGTACTGCTACTTTACGTCTTTGCTTTCGCATTTGCACTGATGTAATGAAACAGGCCATTGTAGTGAGAGTGGTTTGCAGAAAACAGGGAAATGTCTATTTATGACTTGCATTGTATAATGCACTCTTTATCTTCCGGATGGCTGTAAGACTTGTGAAGCAATACTGTTCACACGGTTCCCTAAATAATTCTCTGTTGTGATGAGCTGACTGGCTTAGAAGAGTGCATTACTTGAAAGAGTAAACATCAAGAAGCCTCCAGGGGTTCTCTTGCTTCATTCATTTTGCATTATCCCATTTAGCAATTGTAGTTACATCTCTGCAGCCCTAATAACTGTTCAAGTGAAGTAATGTTATAGTTCTAAAAGAAATGAACCTACTGGGCCAAACATAATCATATTCAAGTTCCAGTGATGGACGTGCATACTAAAATGTACGTAACAGCAAGGGGATATGAGCTTGCCAAATAATCAAAGCAGAGAAAAACTGACTCACTTCCTGAAACAAGCAACTAAGACTTGGGATTTTTAAAAACTGCATTCTGTACAAAATTATAAATAATTGCAATTCACATTAACATACCCCAAAAAAAGAAGCTCTTCTGACACTACTTGGGAAAGTTTTCTTTTAAGACAATATATCTGTAACTTTCTAGCTTATTTATTGTTCAATCACTATCTGAAAGGGTCATTTTCTCATTTGCTGCTAGGAACGGAAGAGCTACAATGCATTCACATTTGGCACCTGCACTGAGGCAGAAGCTCTAGAGAGGTTTGTTAGGGACTGTGAGCCTGTGTGGCTCAGGAGAACTGGAACCAGTGTTGTTTCATCACTGTTGGCCTTGTACCACTTGAGTCCACCCCAAATATATATTGCCATTGTGCTAAAATAGCACAATGCAGCAAGAGCAGGCTTGTGGAGCTAAGTGCAAAACAAGGCCAACACAGAACTAAATAATAAATAAAGAGCTCTGGATATATTAAAGAGAAGTTTACATGTATGT
>WEIV01023789.1:157690-195288 GCA_013390005.1 Calyptomena viridis
TGATGAGAAAATATCTTCCTTTTTATTTATGTGATAACCAGACTGCTCCAAAAAATTTTTTTCTATGCATTATAGCAATTAAAAGTTCACTTCTATTGTGCTTAACTGCATACTTAAGAAAAAGCTGGCCATGAAATGATTACATGCTAAGGCCTGTTCATAGCAAACTACAAAAACTGTTTGAAGATTTTCAGCTACAACTACAAAATACAGCTGAGAAACTTTAGAAGAACTGCAAAATAGTTTAATTTCAGTGTTTGTTAATGAAAAGTGATATTGCAAGATTTTGTAACTTGAAAGTTATGAAGATATTTTCTCATCAGGGAGGCAGGTATTTTGTGAAGCATACATGTCTCTAAGGGGAAATTCTGTTGACTACTTTCTTCTTAAGAGGGTAGTGCTGCTTTACAGAGATCCATCATATATTACTTTATAGAATTTTTTCATATTCTGATTTTTGTTTCCATTTTCAAAAGCAATTAATTATTTTCAAAAGATGATTGCGCTGAGTAAATAATTACAAAATTTGGGATGCATTTTTTATAAATGAAATACGGTGGGTCAGCCTGGGGAATATGTTCCTTGAAGAAGTTACAGTCAACAATTAAAAACAAAAATCTCTTGCAGTTAAATAATCTGCCCCTGCCAGTTCGAATATAAAGGATATTTTCTTATAGTGTATCCCAATGCTCTTTTTTTCCACCTTCTCTACCAGAAAGATGACCCATTTCAATGGCATTTTTTCTGCAATTTTAGCCTCTTAAAAAAAATATGTAGAGCAAGTTCATCAATGACACTTAATAGAAAGACAAAATTCATTTGCAGAAGGCAATTCCTCTCATCCTAGGACGTCCTAGTGTCAGTCTGTCACTCCGTGGTTATTCTCCCATATTGCTTATCTGCTACACAAAAAGTAATCTCAAGATATGTCATGGATAGCATCTTTTTCCATGCCTCAATCTTGTTTTCTCATGTGCACATGACTCTGAACATGCAGCCACTTCCCTGCACCACATGGGGTGTCTAACATGTGTGTACTGCAACAGCAACATAACCAGCCTGGACTCCTCCAACCAACTATGGCAGGCTGCCCAGGAACAGAAAAGCACCTTCCTTGATGCAGTTCAAGGGTCACTTAGGCAAGGAGCTGTATTGCTGATGGAGTTGCTTTGAACATGGGCAGGATGGTGCATAGCTTTCTGTCTATGAAGGTTGCATTAGCTCAACGATGATGCAAGGTGACAATCACAGGGGGAAATTTCTTCAGTTAAAATAACAGCTTCTGAAAGAAAACCAATGAAAGGAAAAAGAATATAAAAAGGGGGAAAGAAAAAAAGCAAGAATGAGCAGTGATTCACTGATGACTGACATTGATAAAATAGTAGAGATTTTTCCCCATAAGCAGGTAGGCAGAATGTGTTTGAATAAAACTACTGTTCATTGACTAGATGAGAGTTATCAGTGCCGTTTATTTAAGTACTGGGGGGTCATATAAAAGAAAAGAAAATATGTGTGAAATACTCTGGCTAAAAGGCTGGGAAGTCAAACAAAAATTATTACTTTTATGCACATATTGTGAAATATTGTGCACATATATTGTGTGTTCTACATCAAAGTTGGATGGCCTGATAATAATGATCTTTCTGGTATTGCAGTCATATGTAACTGTATGGCTGCTTAAAATTTGCCAAAAGTATTTTTCATATTTTACTGGGAGAAATATTTCTATGAATACTTGAATTTCAGTCAGTATTATATTCTTACTAAAAATTTTTAGAATGTGGCAATTAAGTTACTTTATTAAAAGCTTTCTGAACTTTTCCAAAACAGGTTAGATTAGAAAAGTCTCTAGGACTGAGTTTTAACATTTCTAGTTGCATTGCAGATACTAACACCTTAATGTGAAGCAAAGTAACTGACACAGCTTGGCTGTTTCAAATCCTGGACAGAAGGGAGTTTAATGAAGATCCTTCACTGATGACCCATCCTCTGATCTTTCATCCATCATTAACAACAGGTGCTGTTCTCAAAGGTGTCACTGTTTTTGCTTTTGAAGACCCTTTTGTGCAAAGCAATCATTGTTGCAAAACACCCACCCCTTGACAGAGACAGAGACAACTTTAGCCTCACTGCACTCACACACGGCCACCATTCCTCTGTTATGAAGACAGGGGCTTCGTGGCTGTTAGCACCTGCTCAAGACCACTGAGACATCATATCTTCTGAGTTCTCATGCCTGGAACTGAGTCCAGGGCTGGGATTCCCATCCACCTTCCTCTATCTGTGAGATGTAGGCAGCACCTTAAGCTGTCTGAGGGTGTGAGCTGCCCACAAACCTGGAAGAGGACACAGCTCATCTGATAGGCATCAACTTGTTACACAATGCTATAATTCATCAAAATTGTATTGCACCATCTAGTTCACCACTCAGCTGAGTGGCTTTGTGAAAGACGCACAGAAAATGTAAAATATGGTTGAAAATTCTTGTGCTGAACATTGGCTTGTACATAAACAATAATCAGTACTAGGAAGCAATGCTCCTCAGATGTCTTTAAATATCTTATTTTCTTCAGATTGAAGAGACAAAAATTTTTGGTAAATTCTGGCCTTTCTTTCACCAGATGTGCCACAAAGGCAGAAGAAAAAGCTGACATATACAACTGAAGAGGGGGCCTGTCTCAAAGGAGAGACATAACTGATCAAAATACTTTTAAACTGCTTTTGACTGCTTTTTAGTGCAAATTGTAGATATCTAAGATCTGTAAAACAAGAGTAGTGAAAGTGCAGATTGTCTAATAAAAAGTTTGGGGTTAGAGTGGGGTAAAAGATTTGGGCAAAGCATAAAAATGGCAGAAGCAAATATAAGGACAACTCTTTAGAGTCTTTGAATGCCGTGGAACTGAAGGTACTTGTGCCAGCATCAAGCAATGCTGTGTGTCTACCTACTCACTGTGTAGCAGTTCAGACTTTCTAAGTGGTGCAGGTGCATCAATGCAGGTCTGCTCTGAGGATATTTGACCTGTCTTTGAGGTAACGCCTATGGAGTGAACATTCCACTGACACACTTCCACAGCTTGTAGTGTCAATGCTGGCTTATTTAGAACTTACAGAAGGATATCTGCTTCACATACCACCAGACTTAAATCTTCCAGCATGAACTTATTTGTAATACTACTATTGTCGTCAGCTGAGGAGAACTGTCCTGAAGATTGCAGCAGTATAGTGTGGAAAACTAGCTGCAACACTGTACAACTTGCAATTCCCATTTCTTTTACATTTTTTGTGCTGGGAACATGAAATTTGAAGGGCTGATTTTCTGATGCAATACTTTCATGCAGCCTTGTTTATGCTGTGACATATAGAGACGTGAGCAAAATGTTATCAGTGAGTAATGTAAATGTGACTGTACATTTTATTGAGGTCTTACAAGATCTGTTTTAAGTGATGACAGTCCCTTTAGTGTGTCCAAGTTCCCCATTGAGGTTTTCCATCACCTAAAATATGTAAGAAATTATTGTCATTTTTTGTGTGTGCTTAGCTCTGACTAAGCATTTGCTTTTATTGATCCCAGAGATCTAATAAAATAGAAGGAATAAGCAAATAAAAAGAAGAATCACTTCCGAGTGTTTCCAGACACTTGATGAATCAACATTGTTATTTGTACAATGTCCTAGTACTTAGTACTTTACAATGTTAACAGCAAATGGTCTGACTTTGCCCATAGAATCCATCTGAAAGTGAGAGGCCTGACATTGAATTCTATTGGCATCAGATAAGCCATGGAAACAGAAGGCACTTTGAATGTAGCAAATGAATATATGTTAGCTTATGTAAAAAAGAAATAGCTCCTTCCTGAATGCTTTTTCAAATTATTTCAAATCATTACATTAAGCATTTGAAATTGCATAGAATGCAAAGATATGTAACAAAGAAATTCTGAATTGAAAAAAAACCAATTTTTATGAACTAATCATGACAGGTGATCATATAAGATTGTAAATTTATTTGCATTTTTTAATTAAATGCAAGGAACTGAGCTTTGGAAGATTTTGGTGAGAAAATGCTTTAGCATAGAAAAGGTGAAGGCCATTCATGCATAAGGAATTTGTCATACACCATTCTATCAATCTTTGATGTTGCTTGCAAAATATAGGTTAGAAATTTAAGAGTTCTCTGAATGCAAGTGTCTAATTAATTAATTCGCTCAAATGATACTGGGAATAAAGCATTGATTTTATTTCTGAAATAACTGTTGAACATAAAAGAGGTCATTGTTACCCTTTTTTTTATATTATTTTGAGAGAGGCATGGAAAACAGTGGTGAAATATCTCTTAGGGCTGTTAAAATGTTGTTCTTGTCAATGGAAACTAGCCAGTATCTCTGAGTCTACTGTACACCTATGCTGGGACATGTTATGATCCTGTCTTTTGAGCAGCTCTACCCAGCTCCCTTCTTTTACCATCTATTCTTAGAAGCTGAAGCTCATTTCAATTTCTTGTCTACCTAAAATTTTCCTATCAACACAGAACTCCAATAGCTGAGTAAAACAACTCTTATTGGGAGAAATATATCAGAAGAGAAGGTCTACTTAATATGCCTAATCTTGTGCTTATTCATAACTGAGTTAGAATATCTCCACCTGGACTTTTATTGGAGTAGAGCAACAGCAAGAACCATGTTTCCCTTACATGCCTCATTCTGTACTGTGGTCCATTGGAAGCACCAACTATAGAGATATGGTCCCCTGTTGTAAGGCAGCTTTGCCACTCCTCTTGCTTCTGAGGTGCCCCACTAAATCCTTTTGTGTCTCCCAGGAGCATGTGCTCTCTGAGACCTTCATGCCTTCAGAACTATTATTTTCGTTCTTGCAGACAGAAAAGTCTTTAAATGGATTTTCCTGGAAGTGAATATAGACAGTATATATTACCGAGGATGTCTTTCTGTCTTCATTTGGATTAACTTCACCTTAAGAAGAGCAGTCTATTGTAAATTGTTAACCATATATCATATTTTTCTCTTCTATTGGTCTAGACTGAAGGTGTTCACCTCAAAATAGTTTATTCCATTTACAAAGCTGGAAGAAATTTTCATAATACATTTTTTACATTAATCTAACAGTATATCAGGCATGAATCATGGATGGATTAAACTAATCTGTTACAAGTTCTTAATGGTGACAGAGAAGAGAGAGTGAGGAGGGGGTCATGGGGGAAGGTGAGAAGTTCAGTTGTTGGTTATACAGAAGTGGGAGAGTGAGACAGAAGTTGAATAGATTAAAAAACTTGTAGCAGAAATGATAGAAGAGTCTAAAATAAATTAAAAATTAATTTCTGAAAATAAAAGAGAAAGGGACTTAAAAAAGAAATCCAAGGAAACCAATGCTAAAAGATATGGAAAATGAAGGGCACCAAATAAGATACTACAGGAATAGCCAGAGTGTCAGGATAAGATCATTAAAAGAATGGAAGTTCAAAAGTAGGAAAGAGAAGTAAGTCATGGAAGAAAGTCAAGGAAGAAAAGGAGATTAAAAAAAAAGATTCTGACTTCTCAGAGGTATGATTTAAAACTATAGTCAAAATTATTAAACAGGAGCTTAGGGGACTTCCAGCAGTGCAGTGGAGAGGATCAAGAAGTGAAAAAAGGAAGCAGTGGGAAAAAGACCAAAAGCTAAGGGAATGTGCAAAAAGAGTATAATGGAGTATGGGCTACTGTATATGTTATTGTGGCAATTGTATGCAATACTTACATCCAGCCCATGAAACCAAGGTGGGAAAGATCACACAAAGCTACAAGGAATTATGTCAGGAATCTCAGAGTAGGAAAATCTCTATATTCATTGCCAAATTTATGTCTGCCATCTCAGGCCCTCTTTTTTCTTGCCAATAACACTTGTCAATACAAGTGTTATTTGCCTTTCCATCGTGCCAAAAAGACATTTTCTTTTCCTGTAGTAAGAACATAGGAACTTATTTCATAACATTTAACAAATTTCTATCATTACATTAGAAGTTATATTATAGCCTAGAGATGCTGTCATAAAATTTGTTTTCAACAATGGAAAATAGTTGATTTTTAACTTACTTCTTGAAGTGGTTTGCTTGTGTTTCTATGCAAATCAATAAGTCATAATCTCTTACATTCCATCCATGAAGTTATTTGGTTTTGACACGAAAAAATCATGAATAAGAATATGATAGAATGTGATTAACAAAGCTAATTAATTAATGTCTTATATGGGTTCTTCCTCATTGGAAACATTGTGAATTAAAGAATTTTAAAAACCATTAGCTACTTTTAAAAATGTAATATTCAAGGATACTAGGATCACTAAGTATTTGAATATTCATAAAACCAGTTAATTGTAACATATCAGCAACACATTGTGATATTTTACATAGTTTTTATGCCACCTGGTGGTGAAATATCTAATAGATTCATAATGGGTGAAACACCCTTGCATCAGCCACAGGCTCTCATGGGTATAAGGTGGATACTGCCGTTGTGCCATGCAAAGGACGGCTGACCAGGACAGACTTGCACAGGGAAGAACTGGCTTCCACACAAACTCTCTCCAGATCAGAGGAAAGGGAGTAAGACTGTGGCTACTACAGTACACAAATGACAATGTAAGTGGTAGCAGGTCTATCTCATGACTCCAGATACATTGGGGGTAAGTTTTTATTCATTCTGACATCTGTCACTGAGTCTTTATGTGACTTTTACCACCACAGGCAGCTCCCACAAGTCATCGATTAACCACAGGTCAAATCTGTTCAGTTTCTTCCTGAACTAGGAAAAAACCTTCTAATAGCAGATGGTGTCTTAGAGTTTAATACACATTCCTGAAGAGATAAAGACAAGAATTCTCTTTCCTCTGTAAAGTCCCTGTTTGGGATGAACATCAGCAGCAAAACAAGTCTACCTTCAGCTGCATAAGAATATAATTGCTGCATTGGGTCAGACCAAAGATCCAGCTGGTCTAATACCCTGTTTCTGGTACAGGCTAACATCACAAGTTAAGCAGTCAAGTTTCCTGTACTTACATGCTGGGACCATACACCAACTACCTGAATACCTATTTCAGGTTCCTCATTTTAAACCTAGGGTTTGCTAATTAATTTTGTAATGGGTTATGTCCCAAATTAATTTGTCATATTATGTTAGTGCTTCCCTTTTGTAGTGGTTTGACCCTGGCTGAGTGCCGAGGACTCACCCACAGCCACACTCTCTCACTTCCCTCCCTGCAAACGGACAAAGGAGAGGAAAAAACTAAAGGGTTTCATGAACCTTTGCGATAAGGACCATAAGAAACTCCTTATAAATTATTTCACAGCAAAACAGGCTCCAACTAGAATATTAAGAATTTATCATTATCATAATCAGAGTGAGAAGTTTGATAGATCTTTCAGACACCTTTCTCCCCCCACCCTCCCTCTTTCTAAGATCTCCTCTTCACCCAGCGACCCGGGAAGACAGGAGTGGGGGTTATGGTCAGATGTTGTTTCTGCCGCAGCTCTGAGAGAGAGATTCCTACCCCTGCTTCCTCATGGGGTCTCCTCCACGAAAGACAGTCTTTCACAAAACTGCTTCATGGGTCCATCCTACGGACAACAGCTCTTCAGGTACTGCTGCCACGTAGGTCACCTTTCCACAGGGTGCAGTGCTTCAGGTATAGCTGCTCCAGTGTGGGTCCCCACAGACCACAGGTCCTACCAGGAAATCCTGCTCCAGCGTGGGCTCCTCCATTCCACAGGCTGCAAGGCCCTGCCAGGCCTCTGCTCCAGACATGGGCATCCCACAGGATCACAGCCTCCTTCCAGGGTCCACCTGCTCCGGCGTGGGCTCCTCCATGGGCTACAGGTGGAATTTCTGCTCCCTATGGTCCCCATGGGGCTGCAGGGGCACAGCTGCTCCACCACGGGCTGCGCCACGGGCTGCAGGGGCCCCACTCTGGCACTTAAGGAATCTCCTCCCCCTCCTTCTCCACTGACCTTGGTGTCTACATTGTTGTTAATCACAGCTTCTCACCCTGCCCTTCTCTAGCGGCCATCTTCATCTGCCTTGTACCTTGTTTTTTCCCTTCTTAAACATGTTATCACGGAGGCTTTACTATGACTCCTCACTGGCCTGGCCTTGGGCAGCAGCAGGGCCAGCCTGGAGCCGGCTGGCATTGGCTCTGCTGGAAATGGAGAAACTTCCAGCAGCTTCTCGAAAAAGCCTCCCCTATAGGCTCCCCCACTACCAAAACCTGGCCACTGAAACCCAATACACCTTTCCAGACTCTAGGAGGTCTTTTAGCTTCAACAGGACCACTTTTTAATACAGATCAACTGGGGAAATTTTCAAGGAATGAGCATTATAAGGAAACAGAGCAAGTATAGATTGATTTTTCCTTGATATATCTCCCAATTCTAGTGACTTTCTGAGAAGGGGGGTTGCATCTGGATCACTTTGTCGAAAAATATAAATTTTTAAAAGCAGAGTATTAATGTACTTTGTATCAGTAGGCTATCTCTAGGCTTCTGTTTATTTTTTTTTTCCCCTATAATTCCTTGGAGTTCTAGGAATGCCTTTTTCTATAAATGTTCTTCCAATATCATAAAATTACTTCTAGCCCATGCTCATTGAGCTCCTCCTCATTGGGGAATAAAGAAGCATAGCTTGACCTTAGAACTCTCACAATGTCATGAAGTACTACTTGGCAGGATGTAAGAGAGAGGAACATGCAAAAGTATCTCATAACCCAGAAGACTTTCTGTTTGTGAAATGATAGTAATACTTCGTATTTACATACTGCAATTCAATCTTGTTTAGAAATATTAGTTTAACCTCCTGTCACTCCTGATAGTACTAGTATAATTTTTCTTATGTCATAAATGAGGAAAAAAGCCCAAAGAGAGTAAATAATCTGCCTTTAACTATTTTGGTGAACGTAAGAGAGAATGAAAGCTAATCCAATGCTTCAGCCCCAGTTCTGCGCCTTACAGGACAATATTCCAGCCAAGAATAACACACAATTACCATTTTGCCAGGCTTTTTATCTGACACATACTATGTGTGAACTCTATTAAAACTTGTAAATCTTAGTAAGTGAAACATGGTGTCAACCACACAGGTCATCGTCTGGTGATTGCGAATGAATGTAATACTTCTCATATGACAGTTAAGCACTACATTCTTCATTATGTTGGTTTCAGCTAATAAATCACAAACACCATCCTCATCTTCTCCTGCTTGTAAAGCTGGTTAGGTCCTCAATATCAACATCTTTTCAACAAATAGTCTGTTATTTGGCCGTAAGCAAAGCTGCTGCATTGGCCAACATGGACAATAAGATAACTGTCTTCTGAGCAATTTGGACAAACACATCTGTCACTGTGTTTGAAGAATACATCCAAGTTTATGCTGCATGAAGAAGACTATACAGTTAAAAAATAAGTCTCTCAGACTTAATAAAGAATGTTATGTCACTTTTCCACTGTCTTTTCACTGAAGTCACTGGTGGTAGACCTTGTCTTTTTGAAGGCAGCTTTCTGACAGAGCTGTCTCAGTTAAGCATCCCCTGCTCTGAATTTTGGTCTGCATCACAGGCACGTTCTTAACATAGTAGTGGATAACAAACAATACAGCAACAGCTTCTTTGAATCAGTTCCCTAAGTCAAGAACACAGCCATATTTTAGCATAACTTAATTTGAATTCTGAAGTGTCCTTACCAAGTCCATATTTGACACAGCACTGTCGAAATATGTAGAGAATTCAAATATCAAAGTGTCAGTTTGCTCAACCAATTTTTAGTGTTATTGCTGCAGTGGTACTTTATTTTGTCATCTACAACAATTGAAAACGGCGTCTTTTCCAGCTGTTCATAGAATTGCAGGCAGGTTTTTTCTCATAAACTCATAAAAGTTAAAATCACAGAATCACAGAATAATTTATGTTGGAAAAGACCTCAAGATCTTTATATCCAATCTTTGACCAATCACTACTTTGTCAACTAGACCAGAGCACTAAGTGCCATGTCCAGTTTTTTCCTGAACACCTTCAGGGAAGGTGAGTCTACCACCTCCCTGGGAAGTCAGTAGATTTGCAGGAGGCATTGAAGAGAACAGGGGAATCAGTGTAAAAACTGTAAATGGCTGATGCGCATGTCAAGCCCTTATGAGATTCAGTGATTGTTCTCTAGTGGTACATTTGGCTGCCAGTTAGACTGTAGCTGTCAGTTACTGAGCATTTTTATTGGATTAAGACTAGTGATGATTTGTGCAATTGGCACCTAGAGGAATAGACACTGCTGTATACATACAAGAATCAGCAGATTCAACTGTTACCTGGAGCAGCATCTTGTAAGAGCTACATAAGGAAATTGGTGGAGATTGTTAGATCAGTTGCACTCATCTTCAACTTAAAAATAGGTATAATTTCTCCAACATCAATAAAAATATCAGAAAAAAATAAGACGCCAAATTATAAAGGTAGAGGGGATTGCAGGGAGCAAACAGGATTAAGATGGAGCTGATATTAAAAGATTCACTATTATGAAAGAGATGGCAGATTTAAGACCAATCAATTACAGTCTACACACATTATAGCTTCCTCCTAGTTCCCAATCTTTTGTGGTTTAGTTGAAGATGCTGAGATCATAGTGAGTCTGCTAGTAAAAGTTGCTATCATTAAATGGTCACAGACCTGATACAACTTCCCAGAGTGACCATGTTGAGTGTCTTCATTTCATATGCATTCCTCTGTTTTCAAAATGTGACCATTATAATCCAATGTGCTTCTCACAGCAAACACCCATCTGGCTCCAGGGATACTTTCAGAGAGATTCAGAATACTGGTGCTATCTTAGTCTGAAGAGAACAGGAGAATAACACAATAGCCCTATCTCTAGTATACGTTCCAAAAATTCTCGCTAAAACTTATTTTATTCATATCTATTTAATACAAATTGATTTTGTGTGGGAAGATAAGGAATTAGCTATCCAGACAGATTATTGTCCCTCTAAATATTGCAAGAAAGATTAACTGTCTACAATGGCAAAGAGTGTGCTACAACTA
This sequence comes from Calyptomena viridis, assembly GCA_013390005.1. Lineage (NCBI taxonomy): Eukaryota > Metazoa > Chordata > Aves > Passeriformes > Eurylaimidae > Calyptomena > Calyptomena viridis. The sequence goes on from WEIV01023789.1 coordinate 168,751, forward strand.
AGCTATTTGCCACTGCTATCCTTAAACTGTAACAAATGAATATGCTAAAATAAATCAGGCACTTCAACACACCCCAGTTAAAACAAACTATTCTGAAATTCTTCAAACACTTAATTCATCACTGAATTTTAGTTCTGCCATTTAGTTCTTTACAAAGACCAACATAGCTTTCTCTAAATAAGTGATAAGGCCAATCTCGGGCTAGAAAGAATTCAAATCCCAGGCACTGCTCAAGATTTAGAACCTAATATCCTTCACCTTCCCAGATTTACTTGAAAGGCTTTTACAATCCCAAATTCTATTTCCTGAGGCGATCAGCTTCCAACCAAACATCAACAAAGAGAAAATAGAAAAGAAGACATTATCCTAGGCATTGCTCAGTTAAGCAAGTTAAAATTTAAAAAGAACGTTGTGCCACCACAGATAATTCTGTGTGACCCCAATGTCATCTGCATACTTTTATACACATCAATGTAGTCTCCAAACTTTTCCTAGCCCACCTATAACCTAATTCACAGGTTATAGTAACACATATTGAAAACTATTCCAAAGTGAGCCAGAAAGTACAAAAAGGTGAAAAAATAATGTAGCCTTACTCTCTTCAGACATCAGATGAAGTAAATACTTTTACTGAAGACAAAAATTCTGAAAACAAGAAATAATTTATGAAGTAACGGAAGAAAATTAATGGATACTGTTCTTCAGTTGAATACTACTGGTGCAACTAATTCCTTGCTTTTACAATGACTGAAGGTCTCTTCTGGTGCCCCTCAAAGACTTATATAAAATATGTCACAAATATATTTGCACCTGATATGTTACATGGAAAGGAAAAATTTCCAGAAATATGCAAAACTTATACTAGATATAGGAATATTTGTTTCATAATATATTCCAGTCCTCTCGACTAAAAATTATTTCATGCAGTTGAAAATACTAGATTTTTTTACTTATATTTATGATGGTTTTAGTGAATATAACCATATCCTCATGCATATTCAGACTACATTAAAATGATACATCATCCAAGTGTGAGCCAAGTAAGCCAACCCTTATAAAGATTAAAAATGCAGGTCAACTGGTCAGGTACACAAAAGCATCAAATAATCTCAGAATCCTTTTGTGGAATCACAAAACCACTGAAGTTGTATGGCAGCTCTGGAGATGTTTTAGTCCAGCAGCCTAAGAGTAGGGTCACCAGACCTGACTGCCCAGGACTGTGTCCAGATGGGTTTCAAATATCAAGGATGGAAACTCCACAACCTGTTGGAGCAACCTGTTCCCATATTTGACATCCCTCGAGGGAAAAAGAATTTTTTTCTTGTGTTCAAAGAGTATTTCCTGTGTATTTCCTCTGTTTCCTGTGTATTACCAACATGGAATAGTAGAAGACCTTTGTTGGAAGGGAAGCTTTATGTAAGTGATATTGTGTAACAAGTACTGATAGCTTTGCAAGAGACTGTCCCTGTGAAGGTCCCTGATACTCCCCTTCCATTGTTTGTGAAATATAGCCATTTTTCACATAAACCCTTTAAATTCCTGTGAAAGCCAGCAATATCACGGAACTCCGTAACTTTGGGCAGCTTTCCACATTTGTCTGTCATGGCTGGAAATGTCTCATTTCATGGCCAGTAGCTCTCCACATGCCCTTCATTTAGTTTAACCCCAACTGAAGACTTTGTCAGAGACTTTATCCTCTTCTGGCAGCTCTAACATATACTGGGAAGAAATTTCCAATGGTTTTACCATGAAATATGAACTGAGGTCTGTAGTAGGCAGAAATGATCTTTCTCTGTGTCCTACAAATTAATACGTCCAGTTTATACCCACCTCCTCGAAATTTTACAAATCCAGGTATTTCATTTAATTCAGTTATTTTCTACTTTCTCATGTTTAAGGCAGAATTATGAGGAATATTTAAGAGGTACTTTGTACAATGTTTAAAAAGCTCTCTCAAAAATTTTGAGAGGTTTCTTCTGTTCCCTGTTCCCCTTTTAAAATCAAAACAGTATAACACAGGGCTGTAGGGATTTCTCTGCTTGGGAACTATAGGTGTGGTAGGTTTTTTGTGTAATTTAATGTGCTTGCATGCAATTGCAAAAGATGCATCTTGTCCTATCCTCTTCTGCTCCTGTGTTTCTGTGGTTATTCTTCACATTTTCTCTGTATTTTTTCAAATTAAATATACGCATTTTTCTTTGCCACATGACAAACATTAAAATATTTCCAATATAAAAGACATAAGTAAGATTTTATTTACCACTATTTACTGAACAAGAGGGATGGGGAAAAGACTGCTGCACAAGACACACGACCACATATATCACTTTCTTAGGAAACTCAACTAAAAATGACACAATGTATTGGCATTGCAGCTGCCTTTCCCCCTTATTTCTATATCACTCTTTTTTAAATCAAGTATCCTTTTATCCAAACTACTGCTGACACTAAAATACATGTTATCCACATTTCTTGTAGCCAGAACTGGGACTGAATGAATCATTCCTATGACTCATCATAACTCCTTTTTTGCACACCAATGTTATAATGTACTTAAGGATTTAACATAAAAAGTGGAGTTTGTCTCCCTGTTCTGATAGAATCTTTTTGCTTAAAGATTCAAATTACTCTCTTTCAAATTATTTTAACTTATATTCTTCCTGGGATTTTGCTTTACTGGCAGCAGAAATAACACCAATTAAAATTTAAAAGCTTATCTTTCAATTTTTGGCCATAGCCCTGAAAAAGACACAGTCCCCACACATAAAATAATATTCTAGTTAAAAATGTCAAGAGTTATAAGTATTTTTTTTTTTACACAGTTCTAATGTCCAAATGAATGCCTGGACTAAGCACATTTTATATTCCTGCACCAGTGCATCATCACTCAGCACAGTTATCCATGCAGTAGAAACTACAAGACATATCGTAAAGCCTCCAGCCCAATGCATGGAAGTCATAGAGCAGCTATTATTTCTTGATGAAAGACTATATGGTACCCCTGGGACACTAACTAATAGTGAGATTTGTATTCTGGTCCCCTGCAGATACTCAGAAAAGCAAAAAGAAAAATAAATCATCTTCAACCACCCAGAAGAACCAACTGTAGAAGATCTACTCAGATCAGGAACATTATCACACGCAGCTACTTACTCAGAAGGATATCTAACAGGAATTTTCCTCCAGAGGGATTGCTCATGACAGCATGTGAGATAGGAGACATTTCAAAGCTGGTGAAGAGGATTAATCTGTGTTGAGTGTACAGTATGAGAAAACAGAAGTGTTTGGGAGGAAACCTGAGGAAATCGCAGAATGGTAGGAGGTGGTAGAATGAGCAAGTTGTTTTCCTCAGTGCACAAATTACTAAGGCCAGTCACAGGAAAAGGGTTCGCTTAGAAAAGCAAACACGAAGAGATATTCAATGACTGTTTGCTATAGCTTGTTACTACAAGAACTGTCCAAGAGCAGTGAGTGGTAACAGATCCTGAAGCATGTGCTGGGAAGGAAGTGAATGCAGCAATTGCAGTGAATCCTGTTGCAGGTACCCTTCTAACAGCTGAAAGTGTTTTGAGAAATAAGAAGTTCTATGGTGTATAGTGTCCCATGAGTACAGTCTTCCTGTGAGATGTCTAACTGAAGGCAAAAAGCTTATTAAGTAAGTTCATATAAATTGAACTGAAGAAATGCAGTTCCAAATAAAGTCACATAAATAAATCTAAATAAACACAGCTGTGATATTTCAGAGAGTGATATTCTTTATATGCCTTCTTAATGTATGAGATAAGCATATCAGTGTCAGAGTTTAACCTCTGACAGTTAAACCAAATGATGATGACAGTTAAACTTTCATTTTGGCAAAACTTTTTTTGTCAATTTTGCCAGTCCCTTAGTGCCCCATCTCGATCAATCCTCTACAGGTCTGCTATGGGACATAAGCAGCTTTGTCCTTTTGACTGCTTTTTCTAGGAGCATGTCCATGGTGCAAGTTACCACTGCTGTAGCAAACATGCTTCTGGGTCTAAGCTTCCCAGTTCTCCAGAGAGACAGAAAACAGTCACTGGGGCTTTCAGCCAGTTTAAGATGGCCAAAGAAGTGGCTAAATCTTGGCCATATTTGCCTATAAAATCATGATGGTATCTCCACTGTTTGATAACGCTACTCTCTGCAGCTCTCACTCACTGTTTGTACTGCGTGATAGAACTCTGAGCTTAGTGAAGCAGCTACTTATTAGTGTCATGCCAACCAGAAATGTTACTCTGATGTAATTCTCTGTATAAAATGCTCCAAGTGATAACATGCTTGCTGGTTTTAAATGTCACAAAAATGTCCATAGCATCTTGAACAAGCATTTAGATATCACTTTCATTCATTATAAGGGAAGTTAATTCATAATCACTTTGAGTTTAGAGCCTGATTCGGCTAATATAATTGTAGATTATATTTGTTGATTTAATAAAAAATAGGGTGGACTTTGTATCTGAAATTGCCAAAGATTTTTTTCAAAATGTATGCAATGTCCAGAAAGCTTGTTCAAAGTTCCTGGACATTGTTGATGTTAAGCCAAAGATTCACTACACAGCTTAATACTTCTGTCCTATCCAGATAAGAAAACTCAATCTGCTTGGAAAACCAGAATCTTTCTGGCTGGAGAGAAGGTAATGGTGAATAACATCAATCCAGTTATTTCCTGGTTTGGGGACAGAATAGTTAATTTTGAATTAAGATTTTTTGCTTTCTCTGTAAGGTAATATATAATATTAAATTACACTATAACACTATCATAGTGCAGAGAATGCACTATGAATTTCCAAAGACCAAACAGCTGAGTGATTTTCTTTAATTCCCACGACTCTCAGAAAAGGTCATGATTGCTTGACACTGCAGCTCGGTTGAAAGGAACAGTTCAAATGGGTCATCCAAGTAAGCATGTTAAGGGAAGAAAGTGCCCCAATAATTCATTTGAAACTTGCCAATACCATTTCTGTGTATTTCTGTCTAGTATTCCAATACATAGGCAGAATTAACCATAACAATAACACACCACCATCTCTCTTAGGTTATAAACAAAAAATCTGAAAGACTGAAGTTGGTCTCAGTAACATGGATCACCTTCCAGTTAAAGAAATGAAAACATACAGACTTCAGAGTAATTAAGATCATGCCGTTTTTAAACGCCAGTGCTTTCCAGAGACCTCTTTTTCTCTGGCACCCATCTTGCTTTAGTTGTTTCTCAAGCTTAGTAATATGCTCAAAGTTTTCTGGAGCACATCTAGAAACATTAAAAAATTTCTGTGACGGAATTACAGAGGACAAAAAAAGTTTCTTCAGTGAATAAGTATGAACATGAGAAAAATCCAGAAGGAGAACACCAGGTGATGCATGAGTTGGAAAAATCCTTGAGGCAGAGAATCCCTCTCATCATTCCATGGATCATGTAACCCTGAGGATAATGTGAGAAATTACTACCATGATTTTTGAGAGTACTCATCTTGTCTACAGCTCCTATGTACTGAAAGAGCAGTGTCTCAGCAGAGTGGAGTAAGACTATCAGAATTTGATACTGACCCATTGCATTAGGGATGAGATGGCTGGTAGACACCCCTCTAATTCTGTAAAGCCCTCCAGCTGCCAAGAATACCATTTCCCAAGCATTAGATATTGCCAACTCCTTATCTGGTTTTCCATAGAGAGGATCATGTTGTGTGCTATACATTTGAATTTTAGCTTTCCCCACCTAGGTATTCAGTTATAAATTTCATATTTCTTTCAAATGGAAACAAAGAGAAAAATTAAATTAGACAAGAGAAGGATATATGATTTCTGAAGGGTAAATGCTTTAGGCAACTGAGTTAGATTGTTTCTCTGATTTATTAAATAAATCAGCTTATATTCCTAAACTAAACACTATTTTTGCTATACTTACTCATATTGATGGGTTCACTGATTTTTCTGAAATACCTCCCCTAAGCCTCCCTAAAGGTTTAAAAAGACTACAGGGAAATAAATCAATGACAACATGCCAAAATCCATCACAATGGGTGCTGTTCTAATTTATTTGATACAGGTCATCTCAGATCATACAGTTGGAAAGTTGACATTGATTTAATTAACTGCAATACACTGTATTGTTTTAAAAGGAGATATTCTTTGCATGTTTTACGTATACATTTTATGACATACCCAAAGCAAAGAGCTACAGTTGGAACATTGGAAAAGAATACAGCAAAATTCACTCACTGAATAGAAAGCTGCTTCCAGTTTTGTTTGATTCAAAATAGAGAAGTAGAGATGATCTCACTGAGAGCTAACAGAATCAGATAGGAGCAGTGAAGTGATCAAATTTTTTTCAAACTTAAAACACATAGAACAGAAGAGTATACCAGAACTCTGAATCTAAAACTACAAAAATCAGAAGTGGAAAAAAAAGGTCACTTCTTAAATAAAAATCTAGACAGAGAAATAGTAATGTTAATTGTGATGTCCAGCTGGACTTCAAACACCTGTGTTCTTTTCTTATTTTAGCACTGTTGAGTTGATACACAGGTCTGAACCCAGAGTGTCTGCTGTCACCTCAGCTAGTTTCCTTAGCATTGGAAGCAGTCAGTGAGAGAAGTAGTAAACATAAAAGTGCAACCAAACCTCTGCTGTAAAAGCAAAAAGCTGATCTCAGCCGAGGAAGAGCCTGTGACCCTCTGACTGGATGATCTCTTTCAGTATGGGTCCACCTTTTCTGTGCTGTGAGTAGGTACTAATATGGGATTCTAGAATTATAAAATTGTTTACATTAGAAAGGACCTTTAAGGTCATCGATTCCTATTGTAAAGCTAACACTGCCAAGTTCACCACTAAACCATGTCCAAAGTACCACCTCTATACATTTTTTAAATACTTCCAGAGATGGTGACTAAAACGCTTATTTGGGCAGCTGTTCCCAAAGCTTGACAAACCTATCAGTGAAGAAATTTTTCCTAATATCCAACCTAAAACTCCCCTGGTGCAACTTTAGGGCATTTCCTTTTGTCCATTTCCTTTGAGAGAAAAGACAAACACCCAGCTCACTACAACCTCTTTTCAGGTAGTTGTAGAAAGCTATAAGGTTCCCCCTGCATCTCCTTTTCTCCAGGCTAAACTCAGCTGCTTCTCATTAGATTTCTTCTCATTAGACCCGTCACCAGCTTATGAGATAAGTAGTAGTGAGGGGCCCGAAACGGAACACAGGATTCAAGGTGCACCCTTGCCAGTGCTGAGTACAGGGAGATGATCCCTTCCCTAGCCAGGCAGCTTTCCAGCCACTCTTCCAGCCACAATCTGGTAGCATTCCATATTGGGGTTACTAAGAAAAATGTGGTTCTAGAGCATCATCTGGGGTAATCCGAGGCTCATTAGCCGCCTACAGCCAAACAGGGGAAGTTGCAGGAGATCCATGATGTGCCTTTTTTCCTCCCTGTCCTCATCTATTTCCTTTCTGCCCTCCCCCAGGAGTAAGACAAAACGGAGAAAAAATTAAATCAGAGCTTGCATATCTTCACTGTTTATGAAGCTGTATACTTGTCCTAGAGGGCACAAGCAATCCATAGCCAGGCTCCTGGCTACAACCGGCATTCTGGAAGTATGTTCTCAACTGGTGTCTGGTGCATCCTTCATATTTCCATGACCCTGCCTTTACTCCTCAGTGCTCTGGATGTACACATGGTGTGGCAACCTTTTGTCTCCATGAGGAAGTGTTGGGAGGTGATCTAACAATACTGCAGTCAGAATCACAGAATTAACTAGGTGCAAAAAGACCTTTGAGATCATCAAGTCCAACCTATTACCTAACACCATGTCATCAACTAAACCATGGCACTAAGTGCCATATCCAATCTGTTTTTAAAGACTTCCAGGGACAGTGACTATACTTCATCCCTGGGAAGTCCATTCCAATGTCCAATCACTCTTTCTGTGAAGAATTTTTTCCTAACATCCAGCCTAAACTTCCCCTGGTACAGCTTGAGACTGTGTCCTCTCGTTCTGTCACTGGTTGCTGGGAGAAGAGGCTGACCCCCACCTGGCTACAACCTCCTTTCAGGCAGTTGTAGAGAGTGATGAGGTCTTACCTGAGCCTCCTCTTCTCCAAGCTAAACAACCCCAGCTCCCTCACCTGCTCTTCATAGGGCTGGTGCTCCAGACCCCTCACCAGCCTTGTTGCTCTTCTCTGGACATGTTTGAGCATCTCAACATCTTTCTTAAATTGAAGGCCCCAGAACCGGACACAGCACTCAGGGTGCAGCCTAACCAGTGCTGAGTACAGGGGAAGAACGACTTCCCTGGTCCTGCTGGCCACACTATTCCTGATACAGGCCAGGATGCCATTGGCCTTCTTGGCCACCTGGGCACACTGCTGGCTCATGTTTGACCAGTACTTCCAGGTCCCTTTCTGCCTGCCAGCCACTCTGTCCCCAGCTTGTAGCACTGCATGGGGTTGTTGTGACACTCAGTGACACTGGTATACAGCACTGAGACAGGCTGCTGACCACAGTGCACACAGCCTGCAACCCATGCCCACACAGCACCCACAAATGGTTTAACAGGTACTTGAAGAAGCAGGAATAAAGTTGTGGTTTAATCCACAAGCATAAAAAGGAACAATGGTGTTTCTGCAACAGAATCCACATGCTGGTCAAAATGAATGGATTCAAACCATGATTCAAACCGACTGCTATGGCTGGTTCAAACCAACATTTCATGTTGAAAATTGAATTCTTACCAAAATATTCACTGGTTCTAGTTTTATATTCTAGTACTGTGAGAATCTGGGTAATATTTCGCTGTGGGATCGCCTTTCTGTTTGAGAATGTAAGTGAACTAGCCTCAGGCTCAGATTTTTTCAACACCTGTGGAATGATATTTCCTTTTTCTGTTCCTTCTCCCCTAACTGGAATTGTTATTCCCAGTGTCCCTGAGGCTCATTCACTTGCAATTAGGGTCAATGAAGAGACATAGGAAAGAGTCTTAGAGTATTTAATCTTTTCTACCAAGACTATCCTGAAACCAAATCATTCAAAACCAAACAGAATATTTTGCCATGCATTAAAGCACTTTTCTCCCATCTATTTTCCTGAATATATTTGCTTTTATAAGAATGCACTCGATTTCCACTTGTAAGGATTTGCAATTTTAATATATAAGTGCCCAAAATAACACGTACTGCAGAAGTAATTAAATTCATGCCAAATCTAACAACCCCACCCTTTCAAAAAGAAAGGAAAAAACAGCTTTTCTACTGAGAAAAATAAACAAACAAAACCCCCCAACCAACCAACAAAAACAAAAAACCCCAAACAAATAAAAAACACAAAGATACAAAACATTTAAACTAATATTTTCAGTTACCTTTTAGCTGCATAAACACATCACAACCGTTCAGGCACACATGCACATACAGAGTGTAAATCTGTATCTATTGGAAATATGTATCAGGACACATTTGATTTTTGATGTCAGCATCAACACAGTTCAACATTGATGAGATGGGAAATGAAGTAAACATGAAAAATGCATAAAACTATGAACTTTAGCTTGATCTCAAGCATATCACTTCAAGCCTAGACTTTTTAAATTGATAGAGATTTACTGCAGATTTATACCATTTTAATGGACCTTTAAGGGCTGATGATTACTGCAGCTAATTACCCAGATCGGAACAATCAGAATGCACTAATTTCAGCAGCATGAAGCAGTGCAGTCTTGACTTGCCTAGAAACTGGGAAGAGTGGAGGTAACATAAACAAAGAATATTCAGACTTAAATTATTTTCCCATGTAACTTTCTCCTTAGTCTCACTGAGAAGAAGCCATTTTAAGCAAATGAGGAGGAATGAATACATAAATGAAGTATAGGAAAACATAACAGATACATGCAATGAAATGGAGTTTTGTCACAAGAATTATTTTGTTGTCAGATTGGAAATGCTTTATTGATGCAATAAAAAGCCTTAGGGCTGTTTTAAGCCAATATGTCACAACTGGTACCTTCTAAAAATTTACAGACTGCCAGAACAACAGACAGATTTCACAGCATTTAAATTTCAAAATCTGTAAAAATAATATGTTTAAGAAATAGGTTTAAGCTGTGAGATGAAAAAGGAATAACTAAACATGTACAGCCCATGCTGCCTACATGTACAACATTTGACAACATATTTTTATCAGATGGTGATACACTGGAAGAAAACAAGCTGATAAGACAAAATGGATGAGGCTTATTTCTTTGTTCTAGAGGTGCGAGGACTTCAGACAGCTTAAGTAGCACTGCAAGTCAAACTGTAACTCCCTAGTGCTCTGCTGGCATTTAAAATAAAATAGACAACTCCTGCCACTATATGGAATGATACAGAAGCAGATTAAACATTATGGGGCATGAACTGCCCCATTCCCTGCCTCTAGGTAGAACATCAGGTTTGAGACTTCTTTTGGGTCATTATCCAGCTGGTAGATAGGCCTCAGAAACAGCAGTGCCAAGATCCAAATTTTTAGGAGCTGGGAAGCCATTAGACATTTTTCTTGGACACATTTTACAAAGTCTTTAGAGCCAGACATGTACTTTTGAGATTAATGTGGTCTCAGTTACTGACTTTGATGGAAGATCAGGCTGCTAGAGGATCTGTGAAACAGTCCTGATCTTCCAAAATGGCAAGAATTTTGTGGTGTTCTATTTCTGATTCAGAAGGAAAACAGGACTAAAAAATGCAAAACCAAAAAGACCACCAAATCCCCCTTCACCCAAAAACCTAAACTAAACCAAAACCCGAAACAACCAAAAACCCAATAAAAACAAACAAAGAAACAAACAAACAAAAACAAAACACAACCCTGAAAAGTTCTGTTTCTTCAAATACGCGATGTGAGGGCATCCAGTTTTATTTAGGTTCTTATTCTATGCAATGTGGATTTTTTTCTCCCATATCTCAAGCAAGCAACCTGACTGCAGGAAACCCTTAAATGCTGCTATGGGTTAATTCTTTATTTCTTTATAATTTATTTTGAGCAAGAAATATCCCCAACCAAAGCTAGTATTTTAGCTTAATTATTTCTCAAAAATATTTTAGCCTTAATCAATTATTTTTTTCAATGTAAATAAAAGGGGTGTTTGAAACTTTTAGTGCTATATTTAGTCTTCTAGTGAAATATTACTTTCTTTACCACATAGAATTTAATATTCAAAGCCCAACTGAAGGTTTGCAAAATCTCTGTATATAACAGAAATCACAAGACATGGTATAAGAGACTTAATCAGATTTTTTTCTCCTACATTACCTCAACAAAATAATTTGTCCCATTGCTCACTCTTCCTTCAATCCAAAACCTTGTGTGAGCAATTTAAGAAATCACAGAGAACTGTTACACAACAAGCCAAGTGTTAGGAAGGTGTTAGGTATGAACAGTTTCCAAGTAATTCACTTCTTTAGAAGAAAATGATCTAAAGTTTTTGCCAATGAAATAGTTTGTAATAATTTTGTTGTACTTAAAAAGAAACCCCAAACAATTAAAACAAACAAACAAAAAAAACCCCAAACATCAGAGTCCTAGTTAGATGTTAATCTTCTCTTATTCAAATAGAGGGCTGCATACAGGATCACCAAACGTATTGATTAGGAATTTCTGATGATTAATACAGTCAAAGTCATCTGAATCAGTTGCAAACTAAAAGGTTAAATTTGTATTGCTATTTATGATTAATATTACCAAACAGTCATTGCCAAACTCCTACTAACTGTGAGTAAGGAAAATAAACAGCACTGTTATCACCTCTGGTCCTTTCTTTCTCTGGTAAGGGTGGATATACATGTTACAAGAGATAAGGACATGACCTTTCAGAGTGAGTCCAGAGGAGGGTCATGAAGAAGCTCAGAGGGCTGGAGCACCTCTTCTTTGAAGACAGGCTGAGAGAGTTGAGGTTGTTCTGCCTGGATAAGAGAAGGGCCTAGGCAGACTTTCCAGACTTACCTAAAAGTGGCCTACAAGAGAACTGGGAACGGCCTTTTTACAAGGGCCTGTAGTGATAGGACATGGGGGAATGGCTTTGAACGAGTGAAATTCTTTACCGTGAGGGTGCTGAAGCACTGGAGCAGGTTGCCCAGAGAAGTTGTGGATCCCCCATCTCTGGAAGTGTTCAAGGCCACGTTAGACAGGGCTTTTAGCAAGCTGGTCTAGTGGACAGTTCCCTGGCCATGGCAGGGGGTTGGAACTAGATGATCTTGAAGGTTCTTTTCAACCGAAATCATTCAATGAATCTATGATAAGGAAGACTCTTCCAATTGCACAGGGAGGAGGCAGTAGCAGAATAACAGCAGGAGAACTGCTTTCACCCGGGGACTCACACCCAGGGTGCTCAGGGAGCTGGTCAGTCACAAGACAGACAAAGAACCAATGGATCCTGAGCCATTCCTGTCTTGTGTAAAGGTATTTGCTGGTGAAGGAGCACTTGCACCCTCCCACTAACACCATGTGCCAAATGCACATCACACAGCTCATCTCTTCCACTCCAGTCATGGCTGATCTTACCCTGGAAAAGTTCTCTCATTAATTTCTGCCTTTGTTCTCACAGCATAACCTACAGAAAAGAGACTGAAATGTGTCTTTTAACACAAAATCTGAGACTACTTTCAGTATTTCTGAATCCTGCTACATTGTGGGAAAGTTCAAAGACCAGCTCTGATCACTATGACATTGAATTTCTAAGAAACTTATAACAGAATTAAGGGAAATAAACATGAATTATAGTATTTAAAGAAAAAGAGTTAGAAGAAAATATCCAGAGGGCTTTTTAGAGCTTTTGGATAGAGGTGATCTGAGAAGAGGATGATAAAGGAAACAGCCAAAATTGTAACTAGGGACAGAGGTTAAAAGTTTCCCTTTAAAATACTTTCAAATTTTAGCTACAGCTTACAGGAGCTTTAAGGATTGGAATGAAATCATTGAGTTCAAGCTGACTTCATTAGAGCTATTCATGTGAGGAAAGGGAGCAGGATTTGGCCATAAAACAGAAAGGCTTTTGGCCTTTTTTTTCATTGCCAAGTATTTTCTAATTGATACTGCATGTAAACTCTGCCCTTTGCTAATACACTAAATAATCAATGCTGTCCAAGCCCATGGCTCATTTTCTGCCCAAAATGTGATCTTGTTTGTATCATTGCCACAGGGATGATGAAGGAGCCAGGAAAGAGCTCTGTCATTGGACTGCTCCTTCCAATGTGGCGCCACATTTGTGTTATTCCATATTTGTAAATGGAGAGGTCATAGCCTTCTTAGCTGTAGTCCCCTGGTAAATCCCTATCCAGATGTAATCCCTTGCACCTTGAGAAGACGGGATTCCTCTGCTTTCTCTGAACACTGCATTATGTTCCAGCAACTACCAGCCAGCTTTACAGAGACTGATTATCCAAATCCTTACATATTACATGTGACCTTTGGAAAGCTACACAATTAGGGAGAATGTATGCCAGAACTCGGAAAGCCACAATATCCTAAAGAGAAATGTGGAGTACTTTGGGCATCTCAAATAATTTTGGTAAACTGTAGTATAAACTCCAAAATAAGATTATGAGTTACTTTAACTTTTTCAATTAATGCTGCTATTTTGTAGCATTAAAAGCTTACTAAAGAAACATGTTCAACTTCACTGTGCAAGAGTATTTTCAGTATAAAAACTCCATGACTTAAGACTGGTCTCTAAAGTCAAATTCTGTTTCCCAACAGAATTCCCAACAGCCTCTTCTCTGTAATGGTATCCCTATATAATATGACACTTAATGTATGTAAAAGCTACCTTAATATTACACTCACATCTCAGAAGCTGTCCATACCATATCTCACTTTCACAGTTCTTGGTGGTGGTGCTTGACTATATTGAACTTTTTGTGCCTAGGAAATTGTGAAACTACTGAAGAAACTTGTCATATCAGGTACTGGTGATATCTAATGACTTGTGAAAACAGAAGGTCTCTAAGATCTTCCTCACTTGTCTTCCATTATTACTGACTAATTTTGTAATATTTACATTGGTTTCATAGGTGGATCCAAAATTTAATATTGAAAAAAGTTACTTTTAAATCTAGCACAATCTCCTATCAGAAGGAGGGTCTTAAAACATCTTTGAATTAATTTTTGTTTGGAGGGAAAAGATCTTAAAATATACAAAGTTATGCAATCTTGGTGAAAAAAGCCCAGGTACTGACAACGTCTATGCATTTCTCCTATGATAAGTATCCAAAAATACACACCTTGTTTTTTATCTAATTATGACTTTCAGCCATTACAGCTTCATTATGATTTTTCTTGCTACGTTCAATTGTTTTTTGCCCCAACCTTGTGTTATTCTTTGATAAGTGAGGCAGACTGAGTGCTTTGAGTGCTGCATAGTACAATCATCTCACTTGCTTTCTAATCATTCTTCCGTGAACACTGTTCAGTGATGACAGTCTGTATGGACCACACACTCCAAAACAGGACAGAGGAGGTGGGATTGCTCTCACTTAAAATACAACCCAGACAGCTCCCTGCAAGGTATTCACACTAAACTCTTGTTATAGTCATTGACGGCCCCTTTTCACGTGTGATTCACTAGGTGCTTTGTACACTTGAGATGAGGTGAATAATACCCTAGAAATGCCTATATGTAGATAATAATGTCATTTTGAGAAATTCTTGTATTCCAGAAGTGGCAGCATTAGTAAAATATGCCAATTTCTTTATCCTACTCAATTTCCTCAATTTATCTCCTCAGCAGTTGTGTTTGCCTATTTGACCAGAGTGTTTCCAGAGTATGCTCTGATCATCCTCATGGCCCTCTTCTGGACTGATTCCAACAGGTCCATGTCCTTTGTTATGTTGGGGGGCTCCAGAGCTGGATGTAGCATTCACGTAGGGTCTCACAAGAGTGGAGTGGAGGGGGAGAATCCTTGACCTGCTGGCCATTCTGCTTTTTGTGGCAGCCCAGGATACAGTTGGCTTTCTGGACTGCAAGTGCACATTGCTGGGTCATGTCAAGCCTCTGATCCACCAACATCCCCCAACATCAACCAACACCAAGACCTTCTCAGGACTGCTCTGAATCCATTTTCTGCCCAGCCTGTATTTCTGCTTATGATTGCCCTGACTCAGGTGCAGCTCCTTGTTGAACTTCATGAGAATTGCAAAGTCCCAGCTCTCAAGCCTGTCCAGGTGCCTCTGAATGGTGTCCCATCCTTCCCGCATGTTGACTACACCACACAGCTTGGTGTTGTCATATGATGTAAGTCTCTCTGTACTCTTCCCAGCTACCCATCCTGTCTTCCACTCTCTAGAAACTTAACACAGACATATGCAAAACTCTGCTGCATATTCTTCCATGTATTCAAATATAGAATTCATACACATGCAGGAGCAGGCAAGTATGCTGATGCTTCACATATGTGAATATGTATGTTGAATTTAAAGTCTCTTAGCACAAGTTTGGCCTCAGATTTCAGAACCTGCAGATTCCATTATCCAAAAAAGGAAATTTCTAACATGTTCATAGATCATCTGCTTTCTTATGTAGGTAATCAACAGCATTGGTACATGACACAGCCACATGTTAATATGAAAAATGCCCTGAAGACAAGGTTCTCTTTCAGTCTACTATTAGTTTCAGTATCCCTTTATTATAGCAAGAGTATTTTTTTAATTCAAACGAATTGCTAAAAGATTAACAATTTCTCCAGAACCTAAACCAAGAAACAGTTTATAATAATCTTGTTAGTATTTCTTTCCTTAGAAATACCAACTCCACCAAATTGATACAGTTTACCAAGCAGGGAAACTTCTGACAAATTTTGATTAGTACTATTTGTGGGGGTTTTTTTAAATTCTGAAATGTTTTGTTACAATATTTTCTTAAAAAAAGACTATGTTTTTTCCTCATTAAGAGAACCTTGCATATAGCAGCTAAGAAAAGTATTTCATCAACATTCCAAAAAATATTTTCTTTTCAAAATTAGTGGAAGAAAACAATCCAATTTGATGTAATTTTAATGTTCATCAGCATGAGTGCTTTTTACCTATGATTAACATAAAAATACAGAAGTATATGTCTGTGTTAAGTCATATTAAAGGTATTAAACAGCAAATCCTTAGGAGACAGTATAAGAACATGCAAACAGTTTTGCTTCTTCAGACCATCTTTTGGAATGCAGGAATTTATTGCTCAGCAGCTACTAAACATTTAATAAGCATGAATTTCTTCCAGGACATAATTTCTTTGTTTTGAACCTATGCAAACTTTTAGCTTCTACAGCGTCTTATAATGAAGCATTTCAAGTGTAACTATGCATTTTATGCCACTTGCAAGCTTCATTTCATGCCTCCAACATTTTTTCATTTGAAGCAATGAATAATTGCCTATCTACCTTCTCAGCAGCTATCAGAGCCAGCCACAGATATGTTTCCTATGCTGAAAAACCCTTGAAAACTCTATTTACTATTTCTTTTACAAAATCTGTTCTTTATCTTTTAGTTTCAGTTCTTAAACTCTTTTGACAGTCCAATTTTTCACCCTGGTTTAGTCTGGGAAAAATGTTGAAATACTGAATAAAAAAATTCTTTGGGGATGGGAAAACCATTTTCTGTCCAGCTCTAACTTTCAGTTCCATTTTACTATCAAGAACAAAGCATACGAAATCCACAAACATGTATAATACATCTGGAAACAGGTACTTCAACACTGAGAGATTCTTAGACAGTGAAATAAATTTAATCTTCTTGACTTCCTCGGGTGATTTGTTGCCACACAACCTTCTTTTATTTTATTTTCACTAACTGTATTTGCCATTAATAATATTACCATCTGTTTTAGTTGGGGTCCAATTTGTAGTGCTATAAATTAGAAGTAGCTTTGCAGAAATCAGTTTAGTTTTTGCTTTAGATGATAAACTTGGCCATGTTCTACCATTTTGATTCATGCCCACTGAAACTTTATAAACAGTAGCCTGTAGAAAGAAATTGAAATTTAGAAATTTAGAAATCAAGTCACTTTCACGAGCCACAGAACTTCCAAAGAGCATTAGTATTTATGGACACACAAGTTAATACATGCAAAGAAAATCAAATGGCCTTATGCATTTATTCTGCAAGCTTATAATTCTGGCCATACAAAAGCTATTATTGTTAGTAACCAACATGATTCTAGATGTGTTATGTATCATCTGCATAAAAAATTAAAGTTTGTATAGTTCTTTGCTTACGGGTGGTGCCAAATGAGTTATATATCAGACAAAGGCAATTGGATGAAAGGGAATACCTATAGAAAAATGAACTGTGGAAAAAAGGGAATGTGTATGCTTTGTCCTGATAGCTTTTGGAGAGGCATATATCCTCTGTCTGAAGGTATCTTTCACCAAGAGTAGATAATAAGAGATCATTTAAGAGTGGCTATGCAGTAGATAATGATTGTTGCTATAAAAGATCTTGAACCCTTTTACCTTACCTTGTTTGCAATTTTGAGCACTTATCCACCTTCTGTGAAGGTGTCTTCACAGAATATGTTGGATTGAAGTGCACCTTAAATATGGAACTTCACTAAAAGTGAAACACAAAAGCAAGAAAATGACATTTGAAATGCAGAAGAAAATTAACAAAGAAAGAAAAATTTTTTCATGAGAGTGACATGGGATAAACTAAATGAATTATTAGTTGCTGAATGCAACTATTTCTTAGTTGAACTCAATTAAATAATCCACAGCTTATTTAAAAATAATTTATTTTTCGCTGCTGAGGACCACAAGACAGTTGCTATCTAATGTACAAGAACTAAAAATTCTAGTAATAAAATACATCATCAGAGACTTAAGTAGTGGATGCAGCTTTGTATCCTTGCTAAATTTTGTCACAAAAGTTATTCAAGACAAAGACCAGCTCTGTAATTGTTGTTAAGACTGGCTAGCATACCAGAAATCAATGTGCCTGATATGTTTATATATTGGCTTCCTTCTACAAGATTAAGAATAGAGTTTCCAGTAGTCCTATTAATCATCTTGTCAAAAAATTTACTATTACTCTATACCAAAAAGGTAGCATGTATTGCAGAAAAAAAAAAATTATTCAGTTTCATGCAGATGTTGTGATAGTGATTTTACTGAATCAACTGCCAAAGAAGTAGATTAACTTTTTCATTATGAAGCTCCAGAGGGCAGAAGAAATAACTTGCCAGAATACTGGGGAAAACTGTGGACTGTTAGCAAGAGTACACGATGAAGGTTTTCATTCTGTCTGGCACTTCAAACGCAATTTCAATATTCTCGTTACCCTCAGCCATAATACTTGCTCTATTTCAGTTAGAACTCATCCTTTCTATCTCAAAATCTCGTATATTTTGAGAGTCAGCTTTGATAGCTTGCTTCCAGATCCCACATCCAGGCCAGGACATATTTCTTCTGCAACAATCTTCTAGGATACAGACTTCCTTCTCTCTGTTATTCACTTTATGCTCTTTCTTACTCTCTCATGCTCACATCTCAATTTCTGAAAGCTGCTTTCTGGTCTTGACAAATGAATTAGTTTTGTGTTTATACCTTAGGATTTAATCTTCAGTATGGAAGATTATAAGAGAAAGCACTATGCTATGTGTTTGAAAATTTAATGAGTTGAGGAGAGAGGCTGGCATCATGGGGCTGAAGTGAAAGAAAAGATGCCACCTACCTATCTTGTAGGTAAGTGGCAGATAGAGCAGTTAAGAGAGGACAGGACTGCAAAATACCATGACCGCAAAGACAAAATCTCATGCTTTCTTCAGTGAACAGCAGGCATGCAAACACAAAAACATTGCTCTAGTCTTGCTGGTTGATATGAGGAGGGGGAAATCTTCTTTCTACTGTTACCTTGAAGAACCTCCATCTTTGATGTCCACTGATTTTTCCCATCTGCAAGACAAGAAAAAATCCTGTTATGTTCCTGATATGTTGTGATGGTTTTGTCTGGATTAGAGTTAATTTTCTTCACAGTAGATGGCATGGGGCTGAGTTTTGGATTTGTGCCGGAAATAGTGTTGATAGCCCAGGGATGTTTTCGTTATTATTAGGCAGTGCTCACACAGAGGGCAAGGCCTTTTCTGCTCCTCATCGCCCCCCACCAGTGAGGGAGCTAGGAGTGCACAAGAAATTGGGAGGGGACACGGCTGAGACGGCTGATCCCAACTGACCCAAGGGATATCCCACAACATATGGCATCATGCTCAGCATATATAAGGCCTGCGGAAGAAGAAGGAAGGAGGAGGACATTCAGAGTGATGATGTTTGTCTTCCCAAGTCGCAATTATGTGTGATGGAGCCGCGCTTTCCTAGGGATGGCTGAATACCTGCCTGTCCATGGGAAGTGGTGAAAGTCCTTGTTTTGCTTTGATTGCATACACACCTTTTGCTTTACCAATATTAAACTGTGCTGCTTAGTTGCCAGCTGGAATCAAACCATGGCATATTCAAAACAGAAGTTTTTGTGGTGATTACTTTTCCTTTCACCCTTGTCTTTGCCTGTACCCACCTACCTCTCTTATACTGAGGCTGCAATCCTCTTTTGCATTACGCATGTATTCCGTGTCAATCACTCCATGTACCCAATAGTCTGATGCACAGAGAAGGTTCTCTGTTGCTACTGTTAAGCATCTCATTACAATAACATCCATTATCACAATAAAACTGTGATGAATTGTTGGAATGAACTGTATCTATCTCTTAAGTAATAATATACTACATAAGTTCAAAAATCCATTTGATAAAATACGCAATATCACAATAAAATAAGCTAATATGCACCTCAAAGAGAAATAATAGAGGTCTCAGGGAGTTAGTACTAGAAACATAATTTTAACTTAACTTTTTTAAAAATTTGAATTCAGTGATACTCTACAAATTCTGCATATATTTACTTTAATATTCACATGCATTATACATCAATTTTTGTCGCGGTCCAGTCCACTGCCGACTTTCCTCCCCGGGCTAGCCCGCTGCGACAGCAGCCACCGGTGACAGGGGNAAGGTGCTGGAAAGATAGGGGTGGTTTGAGTGATGGACAGGGAAGGGTCGGGAAGAAGGGGAGGAGTCAGGGAGGAGCTGAAGGGATTATATAATAGGAGAGTATACATACAACAGAATTAACCAAATATAGGGTAGGGGGGTAACAGAACAAACTATTATATAATAATGGGGGAACAAACACAAAAAACACACCACCACAAATTTTTGTTTATATTAGAATATGCACACATATTTCTTTCTAAAGCTTATTATGCTGCATGCATATGATCTTGAAATATATTTTTTTAATATAAACTTGGCTAAATATAAACTTGGGCTAAAACGTTTAGTAGCAGCCCAAAATAATTAAAAGGCCAGATAAAATGAATGCAGTTGCAGGCGAGTGGGATGGAAAAAACTCACATCCCTGTTGTGGGTCAGAAAAACCTCAAATGAAAGTCTTTCATGTTTTCAATGAGGAAAGACAGGAAAAAGTCATTCACAAGTCAGATGCAAAAACCTTTTTGTCAGCCTGAAAAACTCCATTTCAACTTTTATGTTCTGTTGCTCATATAATGGTGCCACCAGATGTTTTCTTATGGAGCACTGGACCACAAGTAAATTGTGACATTCCGCAAGCTGCTGTAAAATAGAATTGCCATCTTCTGGTTGGCTTTTCTGCTTGCAGGCCATACGTGATAGGAGGGGAAAAAAAATACGCAAGAGAGAAAGGACATATCTTAATGCTGCAAATCTTTCTGCTAATTATAAAACCATTTTGAGGTAGCTTGCACTTAGGAAATCCAAATGTTTAATGAATAAACAAGGGGAGCATTACTTTACACTAGGTTTCAGCAGGACTACTGTATTGATGAAGTAGATTTCACAACCTACCAGCACCGTGTCCCTGAAATATATTCATATTTGAGAACATCCTTCTAGATAAAAATAGCTCCTCTGTCCTTTTTTCGGACTGCTCTTAAGAACATCTGTGAAGCACAATATTGAACAGTGATAGGAATAGCTGGATTACTTATGAGCAACCTAAAACAAAGATGTGTGCAGGATTAAAGGCTCAGGTTCTGGAAGTAGTAAAAGTAGATTAATGTGTCACTGCCTCTTCTCCCAGCTTCTCACTGGGGACAGCAACACAGCAACACCTTTATTTTTCTGGAGCTATCATGTTGAGGATGTACAAAACACTGGTATGCAGGCTGGACTCAGGCCTCAAAGGCAGTCACTTTCATTTTACAGTTCTTTTCTCAGTTCTTGTACAGCAATAATAAAAAAAAATAGGTCGTATATAAGTGACATGATTTGGTGTGATCAACTAGTTAAATGTTTTAAACGGCTTGTTGCACATTTGTAACTTATATACTGAAAATGATTGAAGGGGTGAGATGAGGACGTTGGTGGAGTGGCAAGATGAGAGGCAGATTCCTCAATTCTATTTCACATCAAAGTCCTTTCCTGACAGCAACAATGAAAATTGTTGTGCTTATAAAAGCACTTGCATAGACTGTGCAGATGCCTGAACTGGTTCTTCTTCTTCCAATAGCTCTTTTCTATCTCCTCTCACAAGTCTCCTTTCAAGTGTGTCTCTACTTCCAGCTGGTCAAGAAATATTAGAACTTCATAGAATTTCATCAGGATAAAATGGGCTGCATTCCTCCTCTGCAAAGTAACCTGACTTAGAAGCCCTATAGTAGTTTTGTCTTTAAATAGTCTCTTACTCTGGGGAAAGGAGGGGAAAAAAAAAAAGACAGAGATATTATTTAATAAATACAAAAAAAGAAAAATGTGAAAATTTGAGTAGTCGTAGAGCATAATGATTGTGTAAGAGTATGAAGGAAAAGGATATATTTGCTTCCTTCAACATTTACTTACTTAGATATATGCAGGAAATCACAGCCAGGGAGTGAATAGATCCAGTGTATTAATGAAATATATGATATTTTAAGTCAGAAACCTAGGCCAAGGTATGAATAGATAACTCACATGTCAGGTTTTGAACTGCTACCAGTGGCTAACATTTGTGACAGCTCACACCTTTCCCAGAGTGGTATCCACTGCTGCCATCCCACACTGTATTGCTGAAGCTTGAAACTTGTGTAACCACCCACATTTTGCCCAATTCTGAATGCTTAATTCTCTGAGCTACTGACCAGAGAAACATATATGCTGGAAGAAAAATGACCATACACACTCTAGATTGAGGTCCATATTCTGTCATTTGGGAAGGTCTCTGTGTGCTCTGCATGTATGAAAAAACTTTACAATATTCTAAAATTATACTAGACACCCAAAAAACTGACAATGTATTCTCAAAAATGTGTAATCTGGACTTCTCTTTAGACCAAAAAACACATTAGTCAGCCAAATAACATGGAGAAGAAAGGCATCTCTCAGAATTCTTAAGGCCTTCACTGTCTACACAGTCCCTTTTAGCCCTGTGTTTCTAAAGAGAGACTGCTATTTTCAAGGTCCCACTGGAATATTTTCTTCAGCAGCAATTCACAGAAGACTTCCCAGATGCAACATGTGTGTTCTCTCATGTGTTCTCTTCAGCTTTTCAAGTAATGGCTCATAACAGACTATGAAAACTAGAAGGCTCCTGATAGAGATACATTAATGCAAAAAAAACCTTGGGCTATTTACCAGCCATCCACTGTGTGACTGTTAAGGTGACAGATTGGATGGGCACGGGTTTTTAGGGAAAAACAGCCAGGATGGTTGATTCCAACTAACCAAATAGATATTCTACAATATATCATGCAAAGATGAGGAATAAAAGGCTCAGGAAAAGGAGGAAAAAGTGTAATAATTTGTATTCCCATGTAAATGTTACAGGTGCTGAAGCTCTTCTTTACAGGATGGGACTGGACACCTGCCAAAGGGAAGTGAACTAATTCCTCTTTTTCCTTGGCTTGCACACACACCTTTTGCTTTCCCTATTAAAATATCACTATCTTCATCCATAAGTCTTTTTGCTTTCCTTCCATTTTCATCCTGTCCCTCAGGAGAGAGGAATGAGACACTGGGTGAGTGTTTGGCTGGTAGGTGAAGCCATTTCACAATGTTAAAATAAATTGTTATATACAAACTTTTCAGTGAATTACTTGTTCCTTTAGATTTATTTTTACTATACTTTTTCCCCTATTGCCAATTTTTTATCTGATAATCTGAAAAATGAAAAAGATAACTCTGCTGCTCTAAGATGCAAGCCTGTCTTCAGTTCCAATGCTACACACAAGTATGTCATATAAGTCAGAAATTTTAATATGCAATCATACGCTATAAAAATATAATCATAGAAGCATAGAATGACTTGGGCTGGAAGGGACCCTAAAGATCATCTAGTTCCAATCCCTCCACCATAAGCAGGGACACCTTTCACTAGATCAGGTTACTCAGAGTCCCATCTCACCTGGCCAATACTTCCAGGGATGGGGGATCCACAACTTCTCTGGGAAACATGTTCTAGTGTCTCACCACCTTCATAGTAAAGAATTCCTTCTTGATATCTAACCTAAACCAACCCTCTTTTTGCTTAAAGCCATTCCCCCTTGCCCTACACTACAGGCTCTTGTAAATAGTCCCCCTCCATCTTTCCCTTTAGTTACTGAAAGGCTGCAATTAGGTTACCTCAGAGCCTTCTCCTTTCCAGGCTCAACAATCTCAGTTCTCTCAGCCTTTCCTCATAGGAGAGGTGGTCCATCTCTTTGATCATCTTGGTGGCCTCCTCTGGACTCACTCCAACAGGTGGATGTCCTTCCTGTGCCAGGGATCCAGAGCTGGATGCAGTACTCAGGGTGTGGTCTCATGAGAACAGAGTAGAGGGCAAGACTCTTCTTCAATTTTTTGCACAGCTTTGTTATGCTGTGAGAGATAGAGCCATCAGCTTATGTCTTTGGCAGGCCTGAAGAGTCCTGTCACACAGGCTGATGGTCACTACATGAAGTTCAGAAGCCTTCTGGCTGATGAGAGGAGAGTTCAATTGCTCACATGTAACCATGCTGATCTCAATCAGGATTCCAAATGCATACACAATTCTTTATTGCCTACACACATTATACTTATATTTTTCAGCAATACTTTTGACCTATGAATGAAACATGTATCTGTGTAAGATTACTAGGGTGTTTTAAGCTTGTTCTTGGATTTTTGTATCATTTTCATTATTTGAGTAAAAGAAGTCTCATAAAACTTGCCTATTACAAACTTTTCATTTTTTTCCACTTCACATTTTTGCATGTATTTATGAAGGAGATATGCTCCCCAGAGATGATTTACAAACAGATAAAATAATCAAGAAATTCTCAGTTATTATAATATCCATCTGTACCATCCCAAAATAATTGTACCTATGTAGTTTTTATGTATTTTACCTCAACAAGCTTAAAAAGATCTCTACTTTAAGTTAGAAAATCCAGTATTTTGTAAGAATTGCCAAAGTAAAACTACATACATGTCTGCCGTAAGCATATCCCCAAAGAAGTACATTTTAGAAAAGAATGGCTTGGAGATTATTTTAAAATCTTAGTCATCAGAAACCATGCCATCTACAATGAGTAGGCTTCAAAAAAAACAGAGTGGGAACTACTAAATATATATTTTATTTTATTTTTTTATATGTATGGCTTTATTTGAGCAACAGTACCAAGTGAATGGAATTTAAGCACCTAAAGCTGCCAATGCCTTATGAAAATCCCATCTGCATTGATGGACATGTAGTTATCAAACTGTAGTGCCCAAGACTCCTCTCTGGAGACCACCAAAGCCTTTCACATGTGACTGCCAGGAGATCACAGGAGGACTGGTTCCTTCGGTAATTAAAAACTGGCACAAATAAAATGCTTAAATTAGGTCACACCTTCAAATAACATCTTCATATATGTCAAAGTTGTTTTGATGACTGCTCACACAGCACAAATACCCAGTGGCAAACAGAAAGCTGTGAAGTGTTTGTTGAGAACATTTAAAAAGTACTTGGAAATAAAAGGGTTCCTGAATGGCTCATTATAGGTTCATCTGCCACAGGAAACTAACCTTTGAACAAATATTATTAAGAAAGAGCTATTTGATCAGGTGTAGCTTGGAGGTGGATTTCATTTCAGGTAACAGCCTCAAAATGACAATAATTATCCGTGACTTATTTGCCTGTCTAAACTTTTGTCTGCAGACAATAAACATTCTAGAAAAGAACCATTGACATGTTTACATTATTTCCTGCATTTATCAAGGTAATTCATGTTTGAAACACACTCGTGGTCTAGTTTTACTCAATCTATTCAGTCATTCAAATTTACACTTGTCTCTCAGCTACTTGAAGTGATGGCAATACATATAACATGGAGTACTGAAATATGCTGCCTCATTTCCCTCTACATTTCTCCTTAATCATTTATTTTTGCCCTTTCTACTTATTGGCCCTTTTCCTCTTTGCCCACTACTATGCTTGACAGGGCTCAATACTTTCAATAATTTTTTGCTTACAATTATTTGTCTGTGGAAACTTCCCTTGCTTATTGTGTTTCTAATCTCCCAGTAACATGATTCCTTTTTTTTTTTTTAACTTTTTTTTAACTTTCCTCTTTTTTTGCTACAACAGGGATGCCCAATCAACTCCCTCCACTTTCAAATTCTCTCTGTACTTTTTTTGCTAGCCTTCCCCTTCTTTCTGCTTCTGCTTCAGCCCAATCCTGCTATACTAGGATTTCTTGGGGATTTGGAGTTTTGCTTGTTTTTTGGTTTGGGGAGGAGAAATAAGATATCTGTCTGTGAAGTTTGAGCAGTGCAGGAAGCACGTTCCTTTCTTCTTCATTTCTCAATGTATTAGAAAGAATAAAACCTTGTCTGTTGGGAAATGGAAGACAAATCTGAGAATCATTTGCACAAGAGATTAGCAGACTTTTTATTATCACACAGTCCTGGTGGTTTTGGTTTATCAGAAGAAACATAATTGCTGATCTGATGGGAGCTGTTGCACAGCACTTTCACATCATGACTTTTTAGAAATATGATAAGGTTGTATATCCAGGTGGAAGAAAACCCTGAAGCAGGATGTGCTGCTGAATGCCTGTTATAGGAATTAGACTGTGAATTGAGCAGTTCCTTGGTGTGAGTGGGAGAGTAAGGGCAGTGATTAAGACCAGTTGCCAAACGGGTCCCAGTTGTGCAATTCAATAGATGAGTTGCTGGAATTCCCTCATGTCATTCTTGCTGTTCCAGTCTGTGATATGATCAATTGGATGTCCTGGCAGTCATTTATTTCATTTCCTGCTCAGCTTAGCTTCCAAACTGAAAAGAAATATGAATTTTGTAGTGACACAAAAATGCAACACAATTAATTGGTAATCAGATGGACTCTTTGTTGCCTCCTTACCTACAGATACAGAAGGCAGATTGGGAACGACAATTTAGCAATCTCAACATCAGGGTGCAGATGAGCCATTTTCCTTTCCATCCATTCCACTACTGAGGTTCAGGAAAACGACCGTACTATAAAAAACTGGCTAAAACAGCTGTGCAGTACA
>WEIV01023789.1:195295-245636 GCA_013390005.1 Calyptomena viridis
CAGCTGTGAAGTACAAAATCTTCCAAACAAAGCAAGTGTATATAAATAGATGTCATATGTTGCCTTCTGTGCAGAGTTTAGATGGACGCAGGAGGAAAAAATCATCTTGGCCCCAAAACTGTTTTGTTTGCATAGAACAAATTGTAGATTTTATATCAATCAAATTTTAATATTCACAACAGAGACCAGAGCTTAGTAGGGAATGAGAGTCACTTGATGCATTCTGGGAAAATTGCTGTTGAAAGCTTGCTTTGTTATGAGGGGCAATGCCAAAAATTTTTAAAAAATTAAAAAAATAAAAATTTAAAAACAAAACAAACAAACAAATAAATAAATAACACCTCCAAAAACAAAAAAGAAGGAGGTAGAAAAGACAGTTTTTCTTTCCATTTGACAAGCTTATCCTTCAGAGAAAAAAATTCAGAATGTTTTCTCAGTCTATGTGTCATGAAAAAGTAAGTCTGAATTATTACTAGAGAAAGGAAACTAGGATAATTCTTATCCAAATTAGAAGTTTGATTGGTTATTTCTACTACAGGTTATCATGTCTACGGTCCTGGAGGAAGGAATGAAAGAGAGGGTACATTGAAAACACACTGACAGCAAAGCAAGATAAAAGCTTATGTTGAACCATTTCCTTAAAGAAAAGACTTGTGTCATGACTGATTAACCAGAGGGCTGTCCAATCATTGTCACAGTTACCCAGATAATCATGAAGCTTGATGTTCACATCAAATCCTATTGTGGTGAGTGCTTGGATTCTCTCACCTACGAAAAGACTTATGGTACCTTGGAAGTTAAACTTTTGCTGTCCTTGTTCAACAGAGTTCAGTTACATATTTTGCACCTTTCAGGAGGCATGACCTGTCACATAGTTGTTAGATAGCTTCCTTAGAATTAAAATACTCTCTATTTAGCAGTAAGGACAGTACTAGAGAGAAAACAAAAGTAAAAAGTTTGCCCACAGACCTATCATATTCCAAAATGATTGGTAATTTGTCATGCTCTTGAGAAACCTTTCACAGTTCAGAGCTCAAACCGAATTTTTTCTCCCTCAAGGAGTGTACCTCTTAAACCCACACAGAAAGACAGTTTCCTTTCACTTGGTTCTTTGACTTTGGCTCTCTTTCATCAAAACATATTTTATGATCAGGCTGGAGAAGCTGGGACAGCAATTAGAGCGTTGGCCCTTTATCATTCCATTACGATTCACTGATGGATGCCTATTTTTATGAGTCATTTATTCTTATATTTTAGAGAAATATCCATCCTTGATAGAAAACACTTCCAGCATATGTGTTAAGGTGCTTTAATGGGTAGTTAATCACAACACTAAAAAGTCAACATCTTTACTTCTAATCTGAATTCATGTCACTGTGGGAATTATCTCAGGTCCTTGTACCATTTCTCCATATTACACTGTTCTCCACCATCACATTTCTGCTCCTTTTATAGTCATTTAGAAATGTCTGAGGGCAAGTTACACTGTATCATTGCCTTTAGTAGGCTAACCAAGCCAAAATTTAAAATTCTTTTGCTAGGAGATGCATTTTTTCAATTCTGTGGTCATACTCAAAGCTTTCCTTGGCAGCCTGTAGTTTCTAAATCTTATCCAAACAGGTTCCGTATATTCTGAATCTGGTGTATCAGTGAAAGACTACCTCTATTCAGACACAAATGGATTGTTTGATTATGATACAAGCTTTTGTGATACACCTCTGCAAAACTCTGTGGGCAATTAAGCTAATTAAACATTTTATTGAGAACATCAAAGTCACTATGGAAGGAAGGAAGCTTCTTGGAAACCGTGTACAAAAAACAAATAAGCAAAACATGCTTACGTGGGAAAGATACAAGAAGTATGATTTGAAGAGAGTTACTAATCTGAAACATCAAAACAATATATTTGGATAATTGTCCATAGATGGAGATTGACAGTTCTTAGTTAAGTCCATGCGCTGGTGTTTGCATCACCTAAGAACCACTGCCCACATATGGAGATAACCAGAAATAGTAACGGAAACAACCCTAGTTTAAATATGGGGCTGTGACCAGAGCTTTCACACTGCACTTGATAGTCCTAATTAGGAAACTTTCTCCACCTTGGAGAAAAAACTTGAGGAGCTCACACATCTCTAAAAATAAATCAAAACCAACCAACAAACAAAACAAAAATGCATATGGAAAGAGCCTAATGCAGCGTAACTATCAGACTGTGGGATTCCTTAAAGAAACTGAGTTGCTAGGAAAGGTTTAAATGGCTTACAACTTAAAGGGTTTTAGCATAACAACTCAGAAATATGGAACTTATTTACTGATTGAATTCTGTGGGAAAATACTGTAGAAATGTTATCCTTGGATGTGAAAGGTTAGCGTTTGTACAGAGTACCCAGAAAACCCGGAGGGAATTCCAGCACAGGGAATACAAGCCATTCTACTTATGATTTGGACTGAAAGAAACTCTGTAAAAGCACCCAGTGAATGCTCAAGGCTCTGTTGCCTGTGCTCCTAAATAGAAGGAAAAACAAAACCATGAACTAAAAACTGCAGCATTAGTGACACTAAATGAATTTATTCAAAATAGTAACACCTATTGCCTTTCATCTGACTCTAGTTCCCAGCAAACCATTAGACTCAAAGCCCATGGTTTTCCCAGTCAGGAACTCCCATGTCATTACAGCATGTTCATATGCATGGGGTTTTGAACAAGACCATCTCATGAACAGGGAGCGTGAGATGTTGAATAAGGCACTGGTCTGAAACTGGGAATAGCTCAGACTGTGGCTTATTGTTATATGCCCAGGGGAGGTCAGACAGTATCTGAGCACCTATGTATGTAGTTCATCAGGTGGTAGCTTAACATCTTCTCATGACTGGCTAGTCATTATTCAATATTTTGCACTGAAGCCTACAGTCAGGCTTCCGATATATTTTGATTGCTTTGTGAAGGGCGGAAGCATATCTGAGGTGCTGTCAAGGTCTCTTTGATTCTCTTGCAATCAAAGAGAATTAATGATCTGAGTCAGTTATGTTCCTAGGATTTTTTTTCTCTACAATGTTTGACTGAAGTTATCTATGGACAAGCCAACTTTTCTTGAAATAATTTGGTTAAACGAGAGTCATCACACATCAAAGCCGTGTTCAAGCCACACAAAGTCATACATGTGTCTCCAGTGTAATGTAAGCAACAGACTCCTGTGTGTGTCCAGATGTCAGATTAGATGCAACACAAACAAAACCCCAGAGTAACACAGCACTGAAATCAAGCCCTAGATGTTGAGTAAAATTCATACCATGTAACTATACGTGTTTATTCTATGATAAGAACTTCTCTGGAAGCAGTGGATCTTTTCTGTTGAATATAAAAGGAGTTTAAAATTATTACTTTAAACTTAGACAATTAATTTTAAATGTCTAAGCTAATTAAGATAAATCTCACTCCAATATCATAGTCTCCGATATCATAGACTAACGAAAAGTGGTTAAAAAAAAAGCCAGAACAGAAAACTGTGCTGCTATACATAAAGATAATCACAGCAGAATACAGCAGCTGAGTTCCAAAAGGTGTTTTTAGGAATTGGACGAAAACCCAAATCTAAAATATTCACAGTGTTGCTAACATCATAACCTTCTCATCTCTATGGAAACAAATCCATTGGGAAATGACTGTGTATTTCTTTTTTACGTACCAGTAATTTCTAACAACATTACTTCAAGTCCTCAGTTAGTGAAAACACGATTTGCAATATTTTTAATCTGATGTCACATTCAGAATGCCTGGTCAGTTTATTCAAGGAACTATCTATCTTCATACAGATGAATATGCTAAATATAGGATAGGTTAACTTCATATAGATTTCACTAAGGAAAAGCTATAAAGTTACAAACACAGAGACAGAACTAAACAAGCTTACTAAAATATCAATATGGTCATTTAGAAAAAATGCTCTATCATGCTTTCCCTTAAAGAAAACACACAAAGCCAGTGTGATATGTGGCTAAAAAAGGCACATGAAATATGTGACCAATCATAACCTGGGAAATATAACTGTAAATAAGACCAGCCAAGGTGTGCTGTAACAGAATTTGCCACTACAAGACATATCACAGGAAAATAAGAACTAAAGCATCTTTTAATTTTTATTGGTTGTGGCTATGATACCATGATGGCTATGTACCATGACAGTCTGGTTCTTACTTCTCATTGAGTTCCTTAGTGTAAATGAGGATCTGAGTAATTTAGAAAATCCACTCAGTCTTCTTCAAAAGTTGACTGGTTTATGGAAAATGCAACATTTCTAACTGATTAGCGAACGATTGTTGCATATGGGTTTAGCACACTCTGAATCTTATGACTCAACAGGAGATTCTTCTGTATTCATTTTTATCCTTACCCTTTCCTATCATTTTCTCCCCCCTCTTCCACCTCTCCCAGCCACCATGTAGATATTTTTGGGTTTATTTAGGTTTGGATTGATTGATTTTGGATTTTTTATGCTTTTCTCAGCGTGCTTTAGCTATCTAGTAAGTAGTAGAGTGAACCTTGCCAACAAATTTTATCATACTATCACTTTTATGTTAAACCTGTTTTCCCCAATACCTTTGCTGTTGATTCCTTAAGTGACCTTAAAACACTAATTTGTGACAACAATATTCCCATTCTTAATTTTTCACAGATCACTTTTACGCTCCACCTAAAAGAAGATAGATTCAGCATAAACTTTCATGGATCTGTGCTTTAAATACTGATACACCAAGTCAGTGGAATGGTACTGAAATAAGAATTCAGATGATTCATAATTTTTTATTTCTTTCCATATTTATGAAAAATGAGATGACTGGCTTTGAATTTACAGCAGGAACTTGGCTAATGCCTACCCTGTACTCAGACAGACAGATTTTGGTATATGATATTGGACAAAGTTTCTTGCTGACCTGAGGGAAGCATATATTTCTCCCTCAAAGCTTGTCGTGATTAATTAAAATATAGTAACCATAAGACATAGAAGGAAAAGCATCAGAAAATTATAGGTTTTCAAAGAATGATGTACTAGTAAACTAATAACTGAATATAGATTCTATAATTAAAATTATCACATCAATATTTTCCTTAAAATAGCACAGAATTCAGCTGGCCGCAACAGTAAACCAACAATCAGTATTTCTCTGTCTGCCAATAAAATGGCCTACCCTTAAACTCTAACCATTTCACTGGCAATATGAGAGCTATGTATTTCTTATTATGCTTCCAGCAGGAGAGTGTTACTGTGTAAAGAATTCTTCATATATTTTTCTGGGTAAGTATTAGATCATTTTTAAATATATAAAAAAGTTGGGATTAATCACTGATTTAATATTAGCCTCAAAGTCAGTAAATAAAGAAAACTTTCCCCAATACATTTAAAAAATTAGTCTAAGAGAGGGAAATAGCAATTTTAACAAAGATGTAAATTTGGAATAGAAAACCTTGTATAGTGGTGAGAAAAAAACAAGACGTGAACAACTGAATAAATTAACCATAGCACATGGTATGATGGCAAATATTCACCAAGTATTTTCAGAATAAATATTTGTATTCAGATGAAGCTATTTCTGTCAGTAGATAAACTTTTCTTTTTTTTATTTTTTAAGCAGATGAATAAACAATATAATAAGTTACTACAAATCCACAGCATTAATCACAAAATAATGATATCAAATATACAGTAGTTATAAAAACTTAATAAAAAACAGGGCAAAGAAAAAGCAATTTGTACAGTTTTTCCAAACTAAAATAGAATTTTAATAAAACATAGTTTTATATCAAAAAATGCACCTGGTAATTCATTAAAAAAAGGTATTGCAGAATAGTGTATTCTTAACTATATCCAGAAGTAGCTGCTGAGCATCTGTACCAATGACGTTCATTTCAATACGTACTTTCCTTAGGGACAGCAGAGTGCAGAAAAACAATTATGTGAGAGCTACAATATCTTCCCATTGAAATGCTATAGTTTGTTTGCTTGCTTGTTTTTAATAAAACTGTAGTAATTTCTTCCATTTTCCACGGGATCTCATTGACTCATGATAGCAGATACAGTATTAGCCCAGAAGCAATCTGTCTTGTCTAGGTTTTGAAGAAGAATTTCATAGAAACATAAGGAAAAAAAATAGATTTGTTTAAAGAAAGACCTATTTAGAAGTTGGTATTAATTTATTTGTTTAGACATGTATACCTTCACTGTACAGATTTTGGAGTGCTGATTCACAGATGAAATATACGAGCATTCACCTGAGGCTAATTTCACAAGCTTGCCATTATGTTTTTAATCACCTGATGCCACATTTTCTAAAATGAAGCCACCTTGCTAGGCCAGCTGCATCTGGCTCTGAGAATTGATGGAGAAATAGGTGGACAAGGAAGGTACCCAGACAATTTTCACTCTCCATACTTCTCAGAAAGTGTCTTGATGAGAAACTATTATCTAAAATAACTCGCCTTCTAACTTAAGTACACTCATAATATGTGCTTAGGAGCATAAAAAGTCTGTTGGATTTTATAAAATAGCTGTAAAGTCCTGACAGACCTCCTTACCATACGAGAGGGCTAAATTATGTAACTGAGTAATCCTACTCATCAGAAAATGGTTGGCCTCAAACAAACCAGACAGTTTCTTGGACATAGTTCCTGAAAAAGATAGCCCATATTGGCCTGCCACAGCACTTGCATGACATACAAACCTGCTAGACTAGAAAAACACTCTAACAATCTTCTGGAGATCACCTTTGCTCTCCATGAGAAAGGATGCAAGTTTTCTAATGATAGGCCAAGAATTTTAATTCAACACTAATTCTAAGTCAAGAATGTTGACTTATATTTTCAGAACTGAAAAATGCTTCGATTAAAAATTAGGTAATTTATTTCATTAAAATAGAAATTTGTTAATTTAGTGCTCATGTGAGCTGTCACTGGTGGCCTGCCAGGTCACCACTGAGCTGCTCTCTCACTCCCTCTCCTCAACAGGGTGGGTTGGAAAATAAGATGAGAAAGTTCATGGATTGAGATAAAGATGAGGAGATAAACTACCTTCAACCATAATGGACAAAACAGACTCAACTTGAGGAAAAACTAATTTCTCACTAATTAAAATTGATATAGGTGGGGCAGGGGGGGGGGGGAACACAAAAAAGATAAAATACCTGCTCTCTACCCACCCTTTCTTTCACTCCTTCATTTCCAACTCCTTTTCCTAGGATCAACTTCACTCCTTCATTCTCAACTCCTCTACCTCCTTCCCAGTCTCAATGGTGCAGTGTGAGTCCTTTCACAGGCTACAGTCTTTCAGGATAAACCTACTCCACCATGGGCTCTCTGTGGGCTGCAGTTCCTTTGAGAAATATTCACCTGGCCCAAGGTGGGGGTCTTCCATGAGCTGTTGTCATGGTTTAACTCCAGTCAGCAACCAAATTCCACACAGTTGCTTGCTAACTCCCTAACCAGTGGGACTGGGGAGAGAATCGAAAAAGAAACATTTAGAAAACTTGAGGGTTTATTAAACTTGACAGTTTAATAGGGAAAGGCAAAGCAGTGCAAAGTAAAACAAGGAATTCGTCCACAACCTCCCATGGGCAGGTGTTCAGTCCCCCCTAGGAAAACAGGGCTCCATCCTAGTTAATAATGGTTAACTAGGAAGACAAAGGCCATTACTACAAGTGTCCCCTCCCATCCTCCTTCTTCTCCTTCTTTATGTACCAAGTATGTTGTCATATTGTGTGGAATATCCCAGTGGTCATTTTCTGTCTGGCCATGTCTCCTCCCAACTTCCCATGCACCTCCAACTTCCTCACCAGTACAAGAAGCAGAAAAGGACTTGGTTCTGTGTAAGCGCTGCTCAGCAATAACAAAAACATCTCCATTATCATCACTGTGTTCAGCACAAATCTAAAACACTGACCCATACTAGCCACTGGGAAGAAAGTTGACTCTACCTCCAGCCAAAACTAGCATGTGTAATGTGGATACCTGCTTCACCATGGTTATTTCCAGAGGCTTCAGGAAAATCTCTTCTTTGGTACCTGGAGCATTTTCTCTCTCTCCCTCTGCTCTCACCTCAGTGTTCATGGGGTGGTTTCTCTCACCTAATTTTTCCTCACAGTTTTCTGTGTGGCGTTTTGCCCTTTCTTGAACTTGTTTTCCCTGAGATGCCCCCACCTCAGCTGTGGGCTCAGCCATGCCCCACTGTGGGTGGGTTGGAGCTGGCTGGAACCAGCTGTGTCCGGCACAAGGCAGCCCTGGCCTCTCCCCATGGAGTCTCCCTGCTGCCGCTGTTGCCAGTGCCTAGACACATCCACACCCCACACAGTGTTATTGAATAAAGAATGCAGTAATTACTCCACACTGTGCATGTGCTGCCAGTGGTTGTAATGGAAGCATTTCTCCTTAACCATTCTCACTCTTTGAGTTGACTCCAGTGCTCACAAAATTTGAGAAGAAGCATTTTTCACCACAGCTTACTTAGCCTTTAGCCTTTCAATTGATAACAGCAACAGGGATATAAATATTAACTGTGGCTATTTCAGAAATGTCATACTGGGACAGGGCCAGCTGCTTCCATGGAAGCCTGTGGACACCAATGGGGAGTAACGAGGCACACTTGCTGCCATCCTGCCCCCAGCAGAGTGGCTGCATTCGCTTGTCCTACATGCTGATCCACTGAGTCATCCTGTGAACCCGGCCTCACTATTTTAAGACTCTATTGAGCATACGATGTGGCCATAAATAGAAACATGTCTGAAGGAAAATAAATACAAAATAAATTGCTCATTTTAGCTTGTTGAAAAAACTGTAGAAAATAACCGTCCTTCTGACAAGAAAGTCAAGGCAGTTTTTTGCCATTTTTAGCTAGCAGTTCATCTGTTTCCTTTGAATTAAGGCATATTTCTGTACTTCGAAAGTTCTGTAATCTGAATAAATTAGAATCTATTTTGTCACTTTCCAGTATCTTAACAATTTTCCTCTTCTTTATTGATTTCAAATAATTTCCGTTTTAATTCTGTCCAGATGATAAGATTCAAGTTTTCAATTTCTGGAAAAAGCCATCCTGTTTAGTTTCTGATGGCAGGAACTGATTAAGTACACAGTCAAAGATTACACCTGCTGGCATAGTCTTGCTTGAGGTTTCAGTCTGTGCTTTACCTAGTATCAAACAGCTCTTTGCAACATGTAAGCATGACTCTAGATGGAAATGACTGGGGCATAACGTTGGTTATGACAGATATCTGATCTTCTGAGACCTCTGCATTTTTGGGAGACATTGGAGCAGTTTAAAGACACCTCTCTTCACACAATGTAAGATCACTTTCAGGCCTTTAAAAGCATGGAGAAATTGGTGGTTTATGTTTGTCGTGGTTTAAACTCAGCAGGCAACCAAGCCCTGTGCAGCTGTTTGCTAACTCTCACCCCTGGCAGGATGGGGAATGGAAGGGTAACCATGAGAAAAACACTGTTTAGTAAGTAAAGCAAAGACTGTGTATACAAGCAAAGCAAAACAAGCAATTCATTCACCACTTCCCTTTGACAGGCATTGCTCAGTCATCCCTAGTAAAGCAAGGCTTCATCACACATAACACTGACTTGGGAAGACAAACACCATCACTCTGAACATCTCCTCCCTCCCATCTTCCTTCCTCTTTCTTCCTCCAGTTCTATATGCTGAACATGACACCAAAAGGTGTGGCATATCCCTTGGCTCAGTTGGGGTCAGCTGTCCCAGTTGTGTCCCCTCCTATCTTCTTGTGCACTCCCAGCCTCCAACACTGGTAGGGTGAAGTAAGAAGCAGAAAAGACCTTGATGCTATTTAAGCACTGCTCAACAACAGCAAAAGCAACACTATTTTCACTTCAAATTGAAAACACAGTCCCATACTATCTACTGTGAATCCCAGCCAAAACTAGCACAATGGCAAAAACCTGTAAGGTTTGGAACGGCTAAAGTGTTTGAATATTCAATTACAAAGCTCTCACAGCCCCACTCCGTCGATGTGATAGTTTATGAAAATTGAAGCTCTTTTCCAGAAGGAAAAAATGGCAACAGAAGGACCATGTTCAATTGCAAAGAAAGCAGTGTTAATTATGATAGGCAAAATACAAGATACAACATTACTGGGTATTTGATAGGCAGTACTAGAAGTTGTACAAGGCAATATTGACAGAATAGAAGTGAAAGCTTTAAAGTAATTCTAGCTTTGCTTGGTCCAAAGGAGCATGTTAAACAATTCAGTTGTAAATCCACTAGAAATATCCTTGCTTCTATCCTGGTCACAGAGTGGGGATGGATCTTAGCGCCATGTGGGAATGGCTAGATTGCTATGCTGTACCACCCATGTCATCATGTTTTCTGGGGGGAGACAAGGTGAGAATAGTCCCAAAAGTGAGTCACTTTGTCTCCCTCTCTGTGGGCATGCAGGTAGCAGGGCACCTTTGGGGCCTCAGCATATTTGGTAGAGGCTGCGACAGGCTGTGTCCCGTGGACTCAGCCTGACATCTGTGGTTGGATAAGGAGAGCTGACCTTTAGGCCATTGGGTGATTAATGTAAACATTATAGTGTTATATAGTTGCTTGCTTGCGAAGAGAGGCAGACAGACATCTTGTCACACAGACAGACATCTTGTCTATGCAGACAGACATGTCTAGGGCCATGGACATATTGTCTACTGGCATGGACATATGGTCTGTTATAGGGTAGGTAGGCTAGACACAGGAAGCATAGATGTAGTAGAGATAGCTTAGTTAGGGTTAGACTGTAGAATAAGTATATGAAAGTAAGTTAATAAAAGACCTCAGTGTTTGCCCTGAGGAACTCCACGAAACTTTGTCGCCTCATCATTCTGCCACTCAGACCCCCAAACACGACACCTCTCCCCCCCAGGGGGATTGCCAGGATCAGCTCTGCAGACACCATCCTCTGCTGCCGCTACCCATCCCCTTCCCATTCTTCTCAGACCTGGCTCCAAGACATGGTGCTGCAAAGCAGCATCAGTGTGGAAAGCAGCTGCAGGGAGCAGAGAAGTGAGGAAAGCCCAAGCCCAGCCAGGTTTGACCTGAACTGAAAGGACCCAAGCCAAGCTGAAAGGAGCCAAGGCAAGCTGAAAAGAGCCAAGCTGCAAAGAGTTGAGTGGAGCCAGGTGGAGTAGGGCAGTGCTGTCAAAAGTGGCACTGCTGGTGCTGGAAGCAGCAGCATGGAATTGAGTCCAGCGTCTGAAGAACTGGTGTGGTGCAGCATGGATGATCTAGCTTTGTCCATCGTTGTTTTCCATTTTCTTGGGCTTGGAGATGGGGTTGGAAGCCAGCTGTGAGGAGCACGTGCCTCTTGTCTTTGTCTGGGTAAATCATGTGGCTCTGGGTGCAGGAGAGACTGCCATTTTGCTTTTGTCCCAGGGACAAGGTGGACGCAACCAGTGGGGAGTGTCCACCATCTTGTCTGTGTCCCAGCAGCCATGAGGAGCTATATTGAAGTGGTAAGCACCTTTTGTGTGCAAAGTACTTTCTCTTTTTCTATACTTTTTAAATTAATATTGCTGGTTTACTGTGTTTCTTATTCCATTTCTGTTTTCTTTCAATAAATTGTTATCTTAGCCTATAGTCTCTTCCTTTGTCCCTCTCTTGCTGGAGGGGCATGTGGAAGGGGAGTGGCTTGTTTGAAGTTTAATTTCTGGCTGGTGTTAAACCACTACACTTTGGTATCCCCATGTGCTTGTTCATTCTATACCTATTAACAACCCCAAGTTGTTCACTTATTGTTGTGTGTCATCTTGAGGAAGACTCTGTAGGGAAAAATGAGCATTCTTGTGTGCTTCCTCAAGGTCTGACAAGCACACTATATGTTTACATGAATCACAGTTTTCAACATACGGAAGATTAGGTGCTCAGGCTTGGGCATCCTCCTTCCAGTCAGAAGAGTTCTTTTTCTTTTGAACCGGTCAATGCTTTTTTTTAAGTTAAATGAAGTACTAGGTATTTTAACAAATTTTGTTTTCAGTCTTCCCAGGAGATGATTCACTCCAGCCCGAGGGTGGCAGTAATGTCAACATCATGTAAGGGTGATCCATAATCCTTTTGGAGAAGTATTAGGATTAAAAATGTATAATGAATTTGTGAATCACACAAAAAACTTTGGGAAAGGATTTGAATCTGAACAAAACAAAAAAAAAAAAGAAAAGAAAGAGGAAATGGCATGAAGGAAAATAATGACTTTATATCATGATTCTCTTTGTTGAAAATTATACCAAGGATGGAGGCTAATCTTTTCACATAAAGCTAAGGTCCCACTCAACACAGAAGTACACAAAGCGACAGTTAAGAAACTATACTGGATGGTCACATCCAGAGCGTAGTGGTCAATAGCTTAACATCCGGATGTAGATCAATTCCATGTGGTGCCCTTTTGCAAAGCAGCGAAGGGAGGACATCTGATGCTTGCCAAATCCTCTTTATTACTATTAATATTATTACTATTAAGGCATTTGATATTATTCACACTCTGCATCTTCATTACAGCTTCATTACAGCTACAGCTTAATCCTACATCTACTGCTAACTACCGACATTGTCTACCGTACACTACCTCTACCTTCTACCTACCTCATAGCAATAATGTCTAATAATAATGATATGTGCCAACTACAGCAGTAGCTATATTAAGGCACAGCAATGTTTACAATATTAATCCAATCATCTGAGGGTTACCTGATGTAACAGGTTGGCCTAGGCTGGGCGCCAAGTACCTAGACAGTCTCTTGCCCCTTCCCTTGTACCAATAAGATGACAGCAACTCCTGGGTGTNCTCAGTTCAACTCACTATGCATTCCAACAGTGACCCTCAGGGGTGTCTACTGGGACCAGTACTGTTTAATGTCTTCATCAATGACACAGACAATAGAATCAAATGTATCCTCGGCAAGTTTTCAGATGATACCAAATTGAATGGTTTGATTGACACAACTGGTGTCATCAAGGGACCAGGACAATTTTGAGAAGTGGGCCCATGGGACCCTCATGAGGTT
Organism: Calyptomena viridis; assembly: GCA_013390005.1. Lineage (NCBI taxonomy): Eukaryota > Metazoa > Chordata > Aves > Passeriformes > Eurylaimidae > Calyptomena > Calyptomena viridis. Next base: position 208,338 of record WEIV01023789.1, read on the forward strand.
TAATAAGGTTAAGTGCAAGATCCTGCACCTGGGTCTGAGTGATCTCAAGCACAATTTTAGGCAGAGAATGGATTGAGACCAGCCCTGAGGAAAAGGACTCGAGGGCACTGGTGAATGAAAATCTGGACATGACACAGCAATGTGCGCTTGCATTCCAGAAAGCCAATTGTATCCTGGGCTGCATCAAAAGAATGTGTGGTCAGCAGGTCAAAGGAGGTGATTCTACCCCTGCACTACGCTTTCTTGAGACCCTATCTGGAGTACTGCTTCCAAGTCTGGGGTCCTCAGCACAGGAAAGATATGAACCTGTTCAAGCAGGTCCAGAGGAGGGCCGTGAAGATAATTAGAGGGCTAGGGCACCTCTCCTATGAAGACAGGCTGAGAGAGCTGTGGTGGTTCAGCCTGAAGAAGAGGAGACTCCAAGGAGACCTTATTGCAGCCCTTCAATACTTAATCAAGTCTTGTAAGAATAGACTTTTAAATAGGTCTATAGAATTGGACAAAGAGTAATGTGGCGTTCTGGGTTTACCATTTTCAGCTACTCACAGTCTTGAAGACTTTAGCTAAAGACTTTTACTAATATTATCTTACATCTGTATATTTCTTAACTTACACACACATACTTAACATCCATTACATCTAGGGTTCTCACAGGGCTCTCTCTCTATACTTTTCTAAGAACACTTCCGTATATGGGAAACAGTAGCTAGGCAATGAAATGGTTAACTTTGGGTTGGTTGGTTAAGTTTTGTCCAACCTGGGTCTTGAGTGACAGCTGAGAGTCACCTTTGTTACCACTTGCAAAGGCCCAAGACACATAGCTTGATTACAGCTTTTCAGAGCAGTTAGCCAATGTATTCTTTTGCTAATAGAACTAAACAACCCTGCTCACAGAGTAATGGTTTTAAAATTAAAGAGAACATACTCAGACTAGAAATAAGGAAGAATTTTTTCACACTGAAGGTGGTGAAACACTGGAACAAGTCGCCTAGAGAGGTTCTAGAAGGCCCATTCCTGGAAACATTCAAGGTCAGGCTGGACAGAGCTCTGGGAGATGTGGTCTAGTTGAAGATGTCGCTGCCCATTGCAGAGGGATTGAAACTAGATGAACATTAAAGGTCCCTTCCAACACAAACCATTCTATGATTCTAGACAATTAACGAATTTTACAGCATAAAGAATCCATGTCATAACATTATGGCAGCTTTACTCTGATAGTTTTGGAAGTTTTTAAGAGTTAAACAGGTGAGCTGCTTTTTTATAAAAATCAGTGATAAGATAAATGTGAAGGATTAAATCTTTGACAAGCTATAATGTACCACCAAAAATGAACACAGTGAATCTGAACAGGAAGCCCCAAAATATAATTGGAGTGAGAATTGTAAATCACCCTGTTAAAATCATATGGTTTTGTAATGGGCAATAATGGTTGTAATATTTCAGCTAAACAGTCAATAAAGCATATCTAACTAGTTTATTTGTACTTCAGAAAGCATTTAAACAACCCACTAAACAGGCAGTTATGGGACAAGAGACACTGGGTAAGAGATAATGAACCTCCCAAGTGAGAAACTGGTCAACTTCTAGAAAAAAAGAATGCAATCCACAGATTTAGATGCCTTAAATAGCTTTCTCATATATATCCACAAAATTAATTTCCATCATGGAAATTATGAAGGAAGAAAGAAGGGGAAAAATTATATAACCGAAAAATTATATAACCAAAAAATTAAGATGGTTCCACAATATTATAATCTTGTCCAGAATGCTCCAAATTGTCAAATTTGTTGCTTGGAAAGCAAACCTTGTTAAAAACAGATTCTACTCTTTGTGTAACCTCTTGGAGACTACTTCAGTAACTACTTGAGAAAAAAATATTTGAACACCAACAAGGAAAACTGATCCATGTGAAATACTACGACAACATCTTAATGAGGAAATCTGACCTAGTCACTTCAAACAAATTATTGAATAATATTACAATGGAGTTGTAAGGGAATATACATGATAAAAGTAGTAAGAGTGATGGAAATCTCTCTATTAGAGAACAGCATGAGAGCTTAGAATATATGTAAAATACTGGTTCATAAGGTATTCTGGTTTTATGTATCTCAGCATACTAGAAGGTGTAATTGCATGGAAAGGAACACATGAAAGCGTTTGTTTACAAACTGTATAAATAACCTATGTAAGGAATTACCTGATGACATGTAACAGAGTGATAGTACTAAAAGCATATTTATATGGAGTCACAGATAAAATCAGTTATAAGGGGAATGGCTATTGTGCTTCAGGGCATAATCAAATCAGGAAATAATGGGGCTAGAAAGAAAGTTGGTGTTGGGGAAATAATATTTATGTCTGCTAAATACATCTGGGCTTCCTTCTTCACACATTTATAAGGTCTTGTGATAAAATGTTGTATGTTCTCTCACATCACAAGCCAAAAACACTGTGTCTGGCTGGGTTTATTGCTTGCTCTCTTCCCAAGAGAAACCTTTCTTTTTGTAACTTCAGTTTTCTACATTATTTTAACAGCTCAAGTGGGCCCTGGAGATCCTACATCCTGTGTCTCAGAACACCACCAGAGCCGCACAATATTGGACACTCTTACAGAAATTATCTGACTTCACAGGATGCCCTTTTGTTTCACTTTTTTTTCCCTTCTAGCTCAATATGTCATTGCTTTTATTTGGCACTATAAATCTACCAGTCATGTAATCTCTAATTTTAATGCATTTTATCTTCCTGCGTTGTTTTGGGGGATTTGAGAGTGTGCAGAGAGCTCAGGACTACATTCACATGCATTCTGACTGTTATGCAGACCTGTGCAAGATGATGATTATCATCCCAGCTAGCTGGCCTTGTAAATTGCAGTGAAGTTGAAATCTGAGCACTCCCACATCCATCTAGAACTATCTAGCTGCCCTGCTGAAATTGAGAGATTAGGTTATTGTCATTACAAATTGAAAATGATAAAGAAGGAACAATCCCTAAATCCTTCTCTATTAGACTATCTTCAAACTGGAGCCTCTTGTTTTCATTTTCTATTTTCACGTATTAAACATTTTGATGTGTATGTAGACAGTGACAAAGATTCTTTGTCAGCACTGGTACTGACCACAGGTTGCTCACTCAAGAATGGGCACATAAGATGTCTGGAGTCCAGACAGACCATAATTAGGGTGTTGTAAATCAGATGTTTAAAGCTCTTTGGTCTTCTCTTTCTGGCAATTCCATCCATCATGGCTAAGCTTCACGAACGAAGATATGAAAAGGGCTCTACCCACTCTTGCTGCAAGCATGCTGGTGGCTAAAAAGGCCAATGTAGGATAAACAAGTCCAGGAACAAAAAGCACAGCTAAAAGTCTCCTTAGGTGGTATTGATGAGGCATGGTTCTTTCTGCATTGTCTTTTCTCCTCAAGGCTAATTCTACGTGAGTTTTCAAAGGAGGCAGCAGCGTTGTAGATGAGGTGTCCCCATGATTCCTGATTTGAGGCCAAAGTGGACCACTGATGGTGGTCAATATGGCCAAGACTGAGGTGTTGTTTCAAGGAGTCCTTGTATCTCCTCTTTGGGGCTCCTCTATTGCGGCAGCCGGTGGCGAGTTCACCATAAAGCACAATCTTAGGGAGGCGGTGATCCTCCATCCTGGAAACGTGCCCTGCCCAGCACAGCTGTGTTCTCAACAGCATGGCCTCGATACTGGTGACTCTGCCTGTTCAAGGATGGTAGCGTTAGTCACATAGTCAGTCCAGTGGATGTTTAGGATGTACAGAGGCAGCGCTGATGGAAACGTTCAAGAAGTCACAGATGATAGCGGTAGATGACCCATGATTCAGATCCATATAAAAGAGTAGACAGTACAATGGCGTTATAAACACTAATCTTAGTACTTTTCTTCAGGTGTTTATTGCACCAGACTCTTTTATAAAGCTTCCTGAAAGCTCTGTGTGCCTTTGCTAGCCTGTTATCTATCTCTTTATCAATCCTACCATCCAAGGAAATGATACTTCCTTGGTAGTTGAACTGCTGGACTGATCTAAGCTCTGGTTTACCTAAAGTGATGTGAGGATGATGGTAAGGTTCTTGAGGTGCAGGTTGGTAAAGAACTTCTGTTTTCCTTAAGCTGACTTCCAGCCCAAAAAGATCAGCAGCCTCTGCAAAGCAAGATGTTAACCTCTGCAGAGCTGCTTCTGTATGGGCGACAAGGGCGGCATCATCAGCAAAAAGGAGCTCACGAACAAGGTAATTCTGGCAATTAGCTGAGCATTAGTTGTCTGATATCAACCTTTTCTTCTGTAAGATGTTTTATCCCAGGAGGTGCTGGTTATTTTTGAATCCCAATAACAAAACCATATAATTTCCTAAAAAGGATAACTATTTTACTAACAACACAAAAAAAAAATATAGTGCATTACAAACTTTTACTCCCATTCTCATTCTGGGAATGCTATGATGATGCAGCATCTGACAAACCCTTGGTCAGGGCATTGCACGCAATATATAACCTGTCCACGGTGAAGTTCACCAGCATTCCAGCCTTTATTGGGTTTTCCTACAAGTAAACAACTCCATTCATCATTTCTGCTGTTGAGCAAAAGAATGTTTATAGGAAAACATCCTGCTTCACTTAGAAATAAAGACAAGAACATGCTGGTAGTGACATTATTAGTGATCCCACGTTAAGAGATTTGTGAGGTACAGCATAGTCCTAAAGACCAACTACTATATGGAGTAAAGCACAAACCTGCACCTACTCAGGTCAGCTACTGTGTGGATCAATAACTCCTCATCCTACAACAGTCTTTGTTTAGGATCATGACAGAAGTCACAGTATCTGGGATTGAAAAACCAAGCACATTGCCTTCTTAGGAATCCACTTGTAAGTCCTTGTAAGAATTGGGCATTTATTTATTTATCTAAGTTCCTCATCAGAAAGAGGCTTTTTTTTTAAAGTATGAAGAAAGCTGTGGCTTTTGGTTTACTACATACTCCCCAGCTGACACTCTCCTGTATGTCTCCTGTAAAACATACAGATTTTCTGTAAATTCACACTTTTTGATAAGTTTGTTATAATTTTCAATATAATATCTGAAATTGTAGCTACAGCCAGGTGGAATACTATGGCAGTGAGTACTTCTTTACTGAGGTCCTCTGGGCCACTTTTTGTGAAAATGCTGAGATGATGTTTGGCATGGAAGAGTTCTGTACAAATGTGACTTTTTGCTTATGAGTCTTAGGCCACAATCTAAGTGATGATCATTGACTTCTGATTAGTCTGGCTTTAATCAGAAGATATGAATGCTAAGATTTTACCTAAATTATTTATAATCCTTTAAAATCTCTCTTAAAGCCAGAGGTCTTTTGGGTTAGTTTCCTATTGTCTATACATACAGGACATATTTCATCTTTCTCCTCTAAAATAAATAAAATGGAAAGAGGATGATGATCCTTTTGCATCCACATACTCTCTCTCCTTTTGTTTGTCATTATATTAACCTAATTATATCTTTTCCCTTGATGAGGGTTCTATGAACATAGGATAACTAAGAGTGAAAGGGACCTCAGGAGATTTCTAGTTCCACCTCTTACTTAAAGCTGGTTCAGCTCTGAGATCAGGCCAGGTCATTCAAGGCTTTATCCAGTCAGGTCTTGAAAAACTCCAAGGATGGAAGCAAGTGCTAAGTAGAGAGGGACAGTCCCTTCCCTCTATCAGCTGGCTGTGTTCCTGCCCTTGGCTGCCACTGCTCAAGTCGCTGCCCATCAAGACCCTCAGGACCATTTCAAGCAGAGCTGCCCTGGGCAGGAAGGCTCCACCTGGGGTCACTGCAAGAGGATTCATTTCATTTGAGGTACTGATTTGAAGAGTTGATCTCATTGTGGAAAACACATTTTAGCAATTTACAGACTCATGATAATAGCATTATCTGTGACACTGTTGTACATACTGTAGTATGTGTAGTACACAGAAGTTTAACCATCTCCCCCCAGTTCACCAGCCTGTGAGTGCATACTTTAGTGATTGCTTCAAAATACATGTTGATAAATGGGTTCCTATTTCAACCCAACCATTTCCAAAGGATTTTCAATCAATTTTCTACTGCATCTGCCGTTATTTTAGTACCTAACATTCTTCAGTAACTCTGGCATCTTACCCTGACCTACACATTTTTGCCACTCACAAACAGGTAAGACATCTATGTCCTTTAATATTGCACTTTGTCACTGAAAAGAATGCAAAAAGTGGGGTTTTTTTCCTTGTGTGGTTTTTCAATTTCTTTCTTTCTTTCTTTCTTTTTCTTTCTTTCTTTCTTTCTTTCTTTCTTTCTTTCTTTCTTTCTTTCTTTCTTTCTTTCTTTCTTTCTTTCTTTCTTTCTTTCTTTCTTTCTTTCTTTCTTTCTCTTTCTTTCTTTCTTTCTCTTTCTTTCTTTCTCTTTCTTTCTTTCTTTCTTTCTTTCTTTCTTTCTTTCTTTCTTTCTCTCTCTTTCTCTCTTTCTCTCTTTCTTCCTCTCTTTCTTCCTCTCTTTCTTTCTTTCTCTCTCTCTTTCTCTCTCTCTTTCTCTCTCTCTCTCTTTCTCTCTCTCTTTCTCTCTTTCTTTCTCTCTTTTTCTCTCTTTCTTTCCTTTGCATCTGCTTCAACCCAGTCTTCAGTCACATTCTGGCACACAGAGTACTGTTAGTATTACTGACAACCATGAAGCTTTTTTTGGTATAAATAAGTTATTTTCTGAAAAAAAAAAAAAATTTATGCATATCTTTAATTTGTATCCAGCATTATACCTGAAGACCCTTCCAACTGATAATTTGCTAATGACACACTGAATGTTGCCTTGATTAACCCAGTTTGCTGTTTATCAGTTCTGTTTTGACATTTATTTTACATGACAATCCTTTGTATACTTGATTGCAGCTCTCATTTCATTAGTAATGATTGCCCTTGGGCCTAGTGTTACTTTAACAAATGTGGATTATTCCCACGTATGTAGCAGAGATCACATCTTTTATCTGGATTTCCCATTGACACTTTTTTAAAGAAAATCTGTTAATTCCTTTATAATTCTCATTTTTAGGTCAAGTTTGGGAAATGAACATCAGCATTCCCTGAACTTGCTCTTTCTTCAAGAGCAGACCATTTCAATTTATAGCTATCAAGTTGTTTCACTTTTTTTTCCCTTTTTTTCCCCTTTTTTTCCCTTTTTTTTGTTTTCCCTTTTTTTTTCATCCAAGGAGTTAATTTATTTTGGTTTAGTAATTTATTTTACTTCATGGTCGTAATATCTTGTTTTCTGTCTCTTTATAAACAGATTGCATGATGTTTACTAGAGTGGCCTTAAGCATTTTCATTTTTCCTATTTTTATGTATTTTATTCTTTTTACTATATTTTATTCTTTTTACTATACTTTTTACTCCATTTCTACTCCACAAGAAGAAGTGTTTTTTCCTGTTTTGGGGTTTTTTTTTGGTTGGGTGGGGTTTTGTGTTTGTTTGGTTTGGTTTTTTCCAAAAAAAAACTGTACAAACTTAAGTCCTTAAATTTTTAAAATATGTTTTCAGGTCAACTTTAATGGCCTCATGGGGCATATGAGGAAAAAGGAAAAAAAAGGAAAAGTATAAAAAAAACCAAATGAGACTGATATCTTGAAGACTGTGTTTCCATCAGAGCATTCTAAATAAGGATTCTGTATGCTGTGATAGAAACCTAAGATATTCATTGCATGCATTTGATACACTAGAAAATCTGGTTCAGTTCTTTTGGTTTCTTGAGTTATTTTTGTAGTAGGAGATAGATAGATTTACGTTCTAAATAATAAAATGTTAGGATTCTTCTAAATTTAAACAAAGAGAGATCATGTCTCTAGCCAGTTTAGGTGTTCCAACTTTGGGCTTGTTTTCCTGAATCAAACACATATTTCTGGCTTTCAATAATCCCACTTGACTCTGTTTACGTTTAGATATCCCACCCTAATGAAACTTACCTTACCTTCTTGTGAGAATTGCCAAGCCACCTGTGTTCCTGTGGTCTTCTAAATAAGGACTTGCCAGGTTTGAAGTTTTCTGGGGCTGTATGTATGTCTAGGGCTTCTATTTTCAGTAGATTTTGTCAATTCAGTTTCCATAATTTTTAATCTGTAGTGTTCTTCTGTCACTTGTGATCATTCTGCCTCTTGTAGTCTGAAAAATAGCAAAATTCTTCTTGTTAACAAGATTTATACTACCTTTCCGTGGTCCATAGCTAGAAGCCAACACCCCACTAGCTGTCACTCACACTAATACCAGACCTGGAGCCATCCTTCTTTTCTTAAAGGAACTGCTCCCAGTCCTCATGTTACTTTGTATATAACATTATAGAAAGATAATTGATTGCTTCACTAAGAATTAACAACAAGAAGTTCATTGTAAAGACTTACTGGGATTTGTTCACTAGCTGGCATGTTTTTCCTTGAAACCTTTCAGTAGGAGATATATTTGTGAGTTTGATCAGATCTATTTTAGGAATATGGTTGATACTGATCTGTGAAATGCTTGCACATCTATATCCCCATCTAGACACTGTAGTTTTCTCCAGAGGCTTTACTGACTGGGGAGAAGTCAGAGAAATGAAAGATTATGTGATAGTCCCAGAAGAAAAAATTATCACAATTACCTGAAATCCTCTGAGATTGCCTTGTATGCTAATCATTTCAGACAAAGAGTATATGCCACATATGGGAAAACACCTGGTACAGTTTTGGATGTCACTGATGTTTGGAATTTCTCAAATATTCATGCCTTTGGTCATCATTCTTGTTTATGTACTGCAACTGTAATTCACATTTCTATCATACTCCAAAGATGATTACAAATGAATAGCTATTCAATAAAATTATTACAGTTCTTCACCTAAATATATGCCCAACTTTTCCTTTTCTGTTCTTGGTTTTAATCTACTTTTAACGCTAATCTCTCTGTCCCAGTGATTTAATTCTAGTCCCTGCTATTTTCTCTTCACCTTTTCTGTTGTTTCCTTCACCCAGTCCTTATGTACTTTGACATAAGTATTTATGTCAAACTGCTTTGCTTTTTGCCTGAGAAAACACTTGTTCTGGATCCTATGTAGTAAGCAGAGACTTATCTCCCCTGCATTGTTTGACAGTGGTGTTGGGTTGGTTCCGGCCATTTTCTAGATATAATTTCGAACTGGAAACTAGAGAGACAGAGCTCAGAGAAAGGAATCAGAGACACAACAAAATCTTTTTTGTTTGTTTTCTCTGTTCTCCTTCATAAATACAATGAAAATGCATTTCCTGAGTTTGAGGTCATTGATATGGTATAAAAGATATGCATGTTGTAGTCAGAATATTCCTGTATTTTGGTTCTTTTTTGACAAGAAATACCTGTAAAAATGAAGCAGAGAATAAGACAGGTGTTATTACTATCAGTTACTAGTTTACCACGAGGTAAAAACTCCCAACAGCGCAAGCATGCGGAAGCTGTAAAAATGTATCCACAATAGAGCACAACTTACCACGCTGCAGAGGGTGGAAAAATACAGGTTTAAATGCAAGGCTAGTCCCACACAGAGGAATATAGGCTCCTTCCAAACTACAAGTAGAGTTTGACCAATGAAAAGGGAGGACAAAAGCCAGTTTGGGAAGAGAAGACGCATGACTGCTGAATTTTTCTTCCTATTAACTAGTAGGATAGAACAATTATACATTACAGTCCTCACAGACCCCATCGAACCACACGAATTTGATGTAGCCACCTGTACTTAAAGCTTGGACAATCATCCAGAAATTAATTTTTCCCATGAGCACCAAAGGTGGGGACTGTGGCACTTCACTGTAGGATTGGCAGCTGGGTTCCTCGGGAACCAGATATGCACAGTGACCTCTGCCTTGTAAATAGCTGAATTTTTTAGTAGGTGTGTTCCTTAACCAACAACGTTCTTGTTTTTCTGTTTGTTTGTTGGTTGGTTTCTTTATTTGGTTTTTTTTTTAAGAGATGTTTTCAACTTTTGTCCTTATTTTTCCTAAACATTTACTGTTTTCCTAATCATAGAACAGTAAAAACCTTACACAGATAAGTATGATATAATCCACTATACTCTAGATTGTTTAATTTGAAACAAACCAGGAGTTTCCAGATTTCAGAGCTGACTTTAATGTGGTAGTGTAATCACCACAGGAGATGGCTGGGGACTCTCTATCTCCAGATGCTAGAGTGCAAAGATAGTTAGTCATGGTAAGAGGTTAAATCTGAGCTATTATGCTAGTTAAATTTAAAAATACTCTTATATTACTGAACCATATCTCAGAACATTGACTTACTCTATTGAATGGGAACAGAAGGTGCTTAACTGGAACACTACATCATGGTGTGGTAGAGCAATCCATTGGAAAGGGTACAGGAAGAAATTAAGACTTTGGTTTCCTCTCCAACTATATATTGTAAGTTATTTTTTTTTTGTGGTCTTGAGCAAACTAGTTATCTATTATTGATATAATAGAATGATTTATAAGATAATTGTGTATAAAGAGTGGGCTTCTGATAGGGACCTTGTAGGTGAGGTTCATGGCCTCACTTACACACTGTCTCGTATGGTATTTGTACAAAATATTGCAAGAACAGTAAGAAACAAAAGAAGTTATATCTGCTTAGATTACCAAAAGGGAGGTCAAGATGTGGGGCTTTTATTTTGAAGTTTTATTTTGGTACTTCATCTCATCCCAACTGAGGGAGCCAGAGATTTCAGTGTGGTAGGAGGGCAAATTCTTAAATTAGCTCTTACACCATAAAAGTCCAACTGTTTCTTTAGTTAGCATCATGCTTGTCTCCTTAGTTCCTCCTTGTCAGATATTGGTTATGTCTTGTGACAGACAAGCTGTGAAGTAATGCCTGTGGTCTGCCATAGTCATTTGTAGACCAAATATCTGTGGACCAAGATGGTCCATAAATGTTTCTACAGCAACATTTCAGCTACTGCTGAAGTCTAGGAACAGCAAAAATGGTTCCACTGTACATCTTGTGCATAGAATACACTACAGAGCAACTTAAAAATGCTTTTTTTTTCCTTTAAACAGATGCTAAATAAATGTCAAAATATAAATAATTTTCTTGGTACATGAAGATGTTACTTTATGTTTAGAAGATTTGCTTTGGTAAGGAAAAGTTATTTTCTAGCAAGAAACGCAAACATTGTGGGGCTTTTTCTGACCAAGAAATGATCACTGGTGTTACAATTTTTTTATGAGTGCATTGACTTTTCTAAGGGAAAACATCATCACATTACTTTTTGCTACACATTTTAAATGGAAATGATACCACAGAGAAGAAACCTTTATAGAATTTACTTGTTTATTAAATATACTTGTGTTAGTCTGTGAAGGACAGAAAATCAGCCCTTCTCAGCCTTCGAGTCTAGAGTAGCCCAGGGGTTGTTCTGGCCTCATAGCAGCCTTCCATCCCTTCTATGGGATTAGTATACATTTTCTCCAGAGCCCAAACTGTTTCAAATGTTCTTATTTTTATCTGTTTCTGTATGACAATTTCCACAAGATAAATAATTTGCCTCTTTTCAATTGTGCTTAGGCATACAGAATAATTGTTTTGTGGTGTTGTGCTGTTTGAAAGGCAATGGTATCAGTGAAATGATCCAAAGTAAATTGAATCAATACAAATTATGGGGGTAAAAAAATATAACAAAGGGGCAATTCCTAGCTTCTGGAATGAAAAAGAAATGAAAGGCAAACCATAACTTTAATCACTCAGATTAAACAAATAATAAAAGAATTAATTTGTTGTTCCATATTTCTACATCTCCTGTATTTTTGTGAAAATAGATTATTTAAGTCAGCAAATTGAGCCATTATGAACCCAAATACAAATTTGGTACTTGCTGTAGGGAGCAGTTTGGGACATATAGGTAGATCATCACATCTGTTAACAAACATTGAAATAGAACTTGTCTTCCATCACTTTCTGAGCATTGGTGGAGAAGCTCATAAGTAAGAAGACTTATATTGTTGAGGCACAAGACTGTATTTGCAGTGTGTCACAGTACAGAGTGGTCTGAGGGTTGCAGAATTGTGCCTGTGCAGAGCGAACAGGAGAGCGTGGGTTTTGATATGCACAGTTATCCCTGCAGGATTGATTTGTAACACAAGCATCACTGAATGTCTCACAAACATTTTGTGTTTTTAAGGAGTGATGCATCTCCACGTAACTTGGATGAGAGTTGTATCACACCCTTAGTCCTTTACTCTTTTAAGTACAATTGTTACTACATTTCCAGGAAATCCAAACCAGGTAATTTTCACAAAAGCTTTATATCAGGCCTTGTGGAGTCCTGAGGTCTTCATAAGTAATCAGAAGCATGTCATACCCATCTGTGAGAGCAGCCTTGTACAGACTATTGAAGGGGAATTTTCAAAATACCTACAGGAATCTGACTTCTACTGGGTTAGACAAACCTGTTCTAAATTACAAAATAAAGGGCTTTTGTTGTATACTGCTCTTCCATTTTTGATATTTTTCTCTCTTATGATCTTTGATCCCATTCTCACTTTACCTTGCTGCATTTAATGGTCCTTTAGGTTCCATTTCCTGATTGAAAGGGGATAAAGGCAAAGACATGGAGATTTAGAAAATACAGACACCAGCCATCTTATAAGTATCATACCAGCACTAGTTAAAAGCATCTTGTGACTGAGTGTACATGTATGTATGGTCTCAGTCAGCCAGAATTACCATAAATAGCAAGATTGGCGTCTTCAGTTTAGTCGTGGACTTGGCAGTGCTAGGTTTACAGTTGGACTCAATGATCTTAAGGGTCTTTTCCAACCTAAATGAAGCCATGAGTCTATGATTCTTTATTTCCACATTAACTTAAAAGTAAGGCACAGAAACACAAATAATCATGCCATCTTACATGACAACCAAACCTTACGGATTTTCTTGAGTTTGGGGACACTGAATTTGCATATACAGTGTGTCAGGATACCCACAGCATCCCACTAATTTTACATTTTTCTATCCAGGAAGGAGATGCGTTTGAGTTAAAAGACATTCAAAATACAGCTTTGTGCCTAAAAATGTGGCAGCATGAACCATGATGCTTAATGGAACAGAAGTGGTGAAATCGTACCTGTATCCAGAACATATAAGGCTACAGTCTTCTGTGGCTTAAAAATCTCCTTGTACATAACGAAATTGAGAATCCAACCTTCATACAGATGATACACAACACTTTTTTCCTGGTATGTATTAAAATGACACACCTCTACAAGCCCCCTGGAGATGCAGAACACATCCAGAGTGGAAGTGCTGGGAGTCACAAGGTAGCCTCTTGATAGTACTAGTTTTATTATAACACTCAGTGTTCTTCCAGCTTATACACTAGTATTGTAAAATTGTCCAGACAAAGTGTTTTTTGGAGCAAACTGCTAATGAGAAATAATGAAATGCTGAAATTTCTTCCTTTCGCAATTTCTTATTTAAGTCCTAAAACTCCCAACATTAACTTATTCCCTTCAGAGTCATAGGGCTGACTTCAGCTTACTAATTTCCTGCCTAATGGATCTTTTTACACAAATCAGGCTTATATGCATTTATTTTCCTCTGGAGAAAAGATAGCTGGATTATGCTTTTTTTGTCATTCTTTATCTATTATTTACATAGAAAAACATTTCTTTTTTTTTTTCTTGCTGAAAATATGCAGTTATTCCTGGCACCAATAAAAAGTGGTTTGTTAGTGTAATAAATGATCAGTTACTGTATTTTCCCTAAACTGGAATATTACTGAAATACATGTTGAATGTAGAGCAAATCAAATTCTGACTGGCATAATTGATTCAGGAGTTTAGACACTGCATTTCAAAACAGAAAATATTTTTATGCATGTATCCAAGGTTTGGAGATATCCATGCATATTTCCTCTGATTGACAAGAAGTATTTCTCCATGACATTTCTTTCTGTACTTTTTCAACCTCAGGCTTAGCTTTAAAATACAGATAATACGTAATTTTTTTTAACTACAGCTAATACATACTCACAAAACAAAAACATAATACATTTCCATTTAGCTAAAAGAAGATTAAATATTACTGTATTTAAGTATTAAAGGATGGAGTTTTTTAGTGACACAGAAAATCTACAACATTGGGAATCAGAAGCTTTTTTAGACATTACTGTTCTAAATGCTAGTTACAATTAGACCTGTGGAGTTTTCTCTGCTGGCATTTAGCTGTTAGCAAGGGTGACCTCAGTGTCTGACTAATGCAAATGTCATGATTAATGGAGACATTCAGTCATGTGCCCAAAGAAGTGATGCTTCAGGTGAGACTGCATCACAAGAAACGACAAGACACAGAAATCTGTCAATACGATGTTTAACCAGACAGTATCTAACAGCTGACTTCTCAATCCTCCTTNCCTACCAACACTTTCTACAGTGACTGTTGTTTTAAAACAGAAATGCCTCTACTGTTTAATATCTGAAATCTCATCAGGTAGCAACACGTCTTTATTACAGATGGCTAGGATGAAGACTATATTGCTGTCCTTGCTAAAAAAAAAAAAAAAAAAANAACTGTTGAGAGCTTAATGTGTTTGGGAAAATCATATAATCCAAATTTGGCAATAACTATTTTGATTGTATCATCTTTCCTAAGTGTCTCCTCTCTCTGGTGACCAGAGATAGGACATGGGGAAATGGAATGAAGCTGCACCAGGGGAGGTTCAGAGGGGACATCAGTAAAAGGTTCTTCACTGAAAGGCTGGTCGGTCACTGAAACAAGCTCTCCAGGGAAGAGATCTCAGCACCAAGCCTGCCAGAGTTCAAGGTGCACCTGGATGACACTCCTAGTCACACAGTTTAGTTTTAGGTAGTCCTGTGAGAACCAGGGAGTTGGACTTGATGATCCCTATGGGTTCCTTCTAACTTAAGATACTCTAAGAATCTGTGAGTCTAGAGAGATCTACTCAAAGGTAGCAGCTTCCTCTCAAGGAAGTCCAAATTTGACTATACATGTATCACCCATATGAAACAGGTAAAGAGTGCTTTAAATTAAAACAATTTAAATATGAACAAAGTNGCCCTTCCAAATAGTAAATGCCACCATCCTACTTTGGTAATAGTGAAATCAATGGTTCTTGAACAGTTACAGAAGGTAGCAAGACAAAGAGAGTTTCCTTTAGGTAGCACAGGAGTCCATATCTATGGCATTTCTACAGGGAAAGTTAAAATCACTTTGGGATTAAACTTCAGGGTTGAAAAAGCTTGAAACTACTATGTCAGGTATTTATGGAGTGTGTGGTTTGATGAAAAGCTCTCTTACTAAAGCAGTTGCTGCTAGATGGAGAAAACTCTCTGAAAGTATGTGTCAGTTGATTGCAGTCTTGTTTCTCTTGAATTTCAAAACGTGCTGAAGAAGCAAATGACCCAGAAGAACTAAAGCCTTTTTGGGGAGCTTCAACTGTGATTCCTGTTCAAAACTGATAATCAGTCCCATTTTTCCATGAGCAGAGTTTCTTCCCTTCCAGAATATTGTCTCCTGTTATTTACAGGAAAAATTGTGGGCCTGGATTCTGCTGCATTCCCAATTCTTATTTAAAAAACACCAAACTTTGTCATTTGAAAAATGCCTAATTTTCTATGTTTCCCTTTGTCCCATAAGGCAAATATCCTTATGAACACCTGGTGAACTCTCCCTAATGAGATTTTTGGCCTGCCAAGGCATTTCCTACCATTCCTAGCTCTGAAATATGTACTTCCCCTAAAACATAAGGTACATTCCTGTTAAAATCTGAGTGATGACGGTCAAAAGTATTGCTAAGTGACAAACATGATATTATATTATGAGGAAGTGTATTTTAATAAGGTGTTATATGTGTGTGAAGTAAACTTTCTTAAGGAATAAAAAAATAATAAAGGAACAAGAGATTTCAAAGGTATACCTGTTAAAAAATTCTTGACTTCTAAATGGAAAGCCAACTAAATATTAATTTTATAATTGAAAAAGAAGAATTTTCTAAAGTATGTCTATAGCTGAAGGGCATATAAATCTATTTACAATTGTAACATTGTACTTTTATTAGTACTTCCAGGAAAAAGGTTTTAGATGGAAGAAATTTCTAAATTAAGTGAGTCAAGGTAATTCCATTAAAAATAGAAAAAAGAAACAGCAAACTTCATTAGAATACACCAGAAAAGCTAGAAATGATTAATTTAAAGCATTGGACTTCAAAATACAGGAATAACAGAGACAGAATGATACAGTCAGAGACAATGAAACTATTTAGAAATATGTGTCCTTGCTTCTGTACATAACACTACTCTCGATGAAGCTCTTCTTCATTTATCTAGCTGATTCACAGAGGCAACAAAAATATAAGGTAATGGACACAAAATGAGAACATTATGATGTTTGATTTTTGCACTTCTTTGCTCTGGAAAATTGGCTATTCAAGACTAAAAAGGCCAAGTTTCTTTTAATGCCCAGATTGTTTTCAAGCCACCAAAAATAATTTTAGTGAAGGTGTTACTCTTTGTTATGTCTAGCACAGTGCAATTAATCTATTAACCTATATATTGGCTTGAGGGAATATATAATCAGCTACAGTGACTACTAATGTGTAAATTTGCCTTTCAAAGTCAATGGGAGTTGTCAACGAGGAGTGTTTGGGAATCATAATCGCATAGAACAATTCAGGGTGGAAGTGACGTCAGGAGGTCTTTAGTCCAACCCTTTTGGTCAAAGCAGAATCTGTTGAGACCACACCAGGTTGCCCAGGAGTTCACCCATTTGAGCCTTGAAAACATCACAGGATGAAGACTGCACAGCGACTCCGGGCAACCTGCTGCCCTGCTTGGTTGCCCTCACTGTGAATATTATTTTCCTTTCACCCAGTCTGAACTAACTCTGTTTTAATTTAAGACCATTGTCTCTAGTTAACTTACCATGCACTTCAGTATAGACAGCCTGGCTCTCTTGTCAGAAATTTCCTCTTGGATATGCAGTCTTCAGGTCAAATGCATGAGGCCAACTGCTCTTCATAGGACAAGGGCTCCAGCCCCATTCTACCTTGCTGGCCTCTGCTGAACTCAGTTCAATCTTTCTTATATTGAGGGGGCCTAAAACTCTGTGGAATTTTCCAGGTGCAGCCCAATATGCATTTGGACTGTACCTAATGAGTATTTAAAAAGTGCTGAATAGAGAGTTCACTCTGCTGCTTCCCCCATATCATGGATAAAGGTGCTAAATAGAATAGGTCCCAGGACAGAACACCATGGTACTCCAGTGACAATCAGCATACAGGCACATTATGAACCATTGTTCAATACCATCTGAATTTGACATGTCACCTTTCTAATACACCCCTAATCTAGATTTTAACATACTAATTTGGATATAAGGATACTGTGGGAGACCATGTCAAAAGCCGTGTTAAAACAACATCCATGTCTCTCATCCGCAGACCAGCAGATCCACAGATTATTTAATCATAAAAGGCAATCAGCTATATTCTTGCTCAGCCCATGCTGGCTAATCATCCTGTTGTGGTTTTAAGTAGTCNGGAGGACTGGTGGCCCATAAGAATCTACACTGAAGCAGCCAAGCAGCCGGCATGTGAATGACTGCACCTGTGGTAAAGTGACTTACGTGACAACAATACCTGAAAAGCTGTTGTCAGTAACGCATGAGACGGGAAGAAAACCCCCATGGGAAAAGCCTGGGGGTGGATTTCTTTTTCCTCTGAGAAGCGGCAGAAACAACATCTGACTGTACCCGCCCCCAACTCCTGTCTTCCCAGGCCTCTGGGAGAAGGAGGGAGATCTTTGAAAAAGGGAGGGATGGGAGGAAAAAGGTGTCTGTAACATCTGTCAAACTTCTCACTCTTAAACTCTTAAGCTCTGATTTTAGAAGTAGTGAATTCTTAATATTCTAACTTAGAGTCTGTTTTACTTGTGAAATAGTTAATAAAAAGTTGCTTATAATCCTTATCACAAAAGTTGAAGTTTTTTCCTTTCTCTCAAAACCTTTGGATGTATGTGAGTCTTTGGCATGTAGCCAGAGTCAAACCATAACACACCCAATCACCCAATATCTTCTCTTTTATGTGCTTGTAAATGATTTTGGGGAGGATATGCTTTGGCATCTTTTAGGGACAAGAGGCAAGGCTGAGCATCAGTTAGTTCCCTGTTTACGTGTCCCATTTTGAAGATGGATGCAACATTCCCTTTTTGCTAGTTTATCAGTATATTCTCTGAACACCAAGGCTCAGAAAGCATCACTTTATCTTCAGTCACTGTCACTAAATGATGCAATTTATTCAGCCATGACACCTTTTACTATAATGCACTAGTAGAATTTCTTGTTGCTCTTAACAACCCATGACAGTTTCAAATATAAAAGACCTCTGGCTTTTTTACCATCCCTGCAGGCCAGGTGGTGTTTTTCTGTTCCTTCATTGTAGCGTGTCCTCACTTCCATGTCAACAGCTTCCTGTTTACTCCAGCTGACATCTTGACACAAAAAAATCATTTTCCTAAATATCAGAATGAATATTATTTATCCATTCTTTTATTACAAGGATGTCCTTAAAGATGATAACCTAGTGGAGAAAAGAAACATCCCCTTCCTCGAGGAAATCCAATCAAAATGGTTATTCAGTTCCTTCTATCTGTCATCCAATTTGAAGCAGGAGTCATGTTTAAGGTATCAACAAAATTCATAACTAAATCAACTAAATATAAATAATAGAAATCAGAAATTTAAACTGTGCCATTGGCAGTCACCAAGTCCTTTACTCATTCTGTCTCACAGAACAGAAATCCACCTACCTGCTAAAAAAAGCAATTAAAATTCAGGAGTGGTGTAAAGCTGAATCTATGAAAATGTCTGTATGACTGAAAACAAATACTCAGAATATGAGGCATAAATGCTACAACAGATTATTTTAGATGTGTAAAGTTTTTATTATTTGCATATGGAATATTATAAATTATATGTTGTGGAAAATTCACAAAATACGAACTTCAAAGAATGAATAGTTCAAAATAGTTAAGTTATAATTTATTGAAAGAAATTGATGTCATTATTCGAATACATATGAATTCATTTAGTCTCACTCTTACTTTTACTTTTTTATTGCGCCAAATATGTTCAGCCCAAAATTTAAGGTTTGCACACAATTAGACCTAGACTAAAATGGTGTTTTTCCCATGGCAAAGTGATAAATAAGGATTATGAAAAGAACAACACCCAAACTATTCTTTACAATTGATGAGAAAATTCCATAGTGTCTGTACATTAAAACCTGTTACCCACTCCACTAAAACAGATCCTTCTACATGGTGTAGAACATAATATTTGGCAAAAAAAATTGCCTAGTTTTAGAATAAAGTTACAAAAAACATACATTAGCTGACATTGCCAACATTCATAATTTTAACAATAAACTAGATGTCAGGACACAAAATTCACTAAATTACCATAAACATATATGAATAATTAAAAGAAGATAAACAATTTTTCCAGAAATGTGTTAGCATCTTTTAGGGGGATTTTAATTTACTTTTTCCTCCAGGCATTTTGTTATCTTTTGGTCAACAATATAAAAAATCATTCAATATTTAGCAGGTCACTCTCAAACAAAAATAGTTGGATGATACTGGTATTCTCTGCTAAGCTTCTACTCTTCCTCTCTCTGCTCACTCACATGAAGCCTCACAAAACACTTTCCAGCTCCCTGAAAAAATTGAGGAAATGCATTTATAAATACATTCTTCCACATTCAGTCTCAGCTTTTTCTTGTAGGAATATCGTCCTTCCTGCTGAAGTGAAAATGGAGTCTTACAAATGCTGTTAAAAGTTTCTTATGCCACAGCCTAGTTTGGATTCATCACTGCTGTTGCTGATAGAAGGGACAGGAGAGAACATTTATTGCAATTTAATGAAGGAGGACATTATCCTAAAGGTTTTGGTTAAAAATAACCCTTCATTCCTCTTAAATTCTTTACTTTTCCATTTTTCTTTGAGAGGCTTTTACAATATAACAGAAATCTACACAATGCAGCCCTTTAATTTTGCTAGTCTGCTTACAAGTTAGAATATTACCCAGAAAGCTCACAATTCGAATTTTGCAATCTTTTCCTACTGATGTGCTGAAATGATCACCCAGCTTCATTAGATAATGTACATGCTGAGATGTTGATCCACCTACTATCCACAGGAGCAGCTGTGTTTGTTACTGGTAGAATAGAAACCTTTCAGACAAAGACACTCTCAAGTCTGATGTTCCTTGCTGTGGTACCATGAGAAGCCCAGTACAAAGTTATTTTGATTGTGAATCTTGCAATTGCAATAATAACTACAGAAAGGAGAGCAGGAACTGCAAGCATGGTGCTTATGATTGAGTGCCATAAAAGGCGTTTTCCTTATATCACTCCTAAAACATCATGGTTTTTCTGTGGTTTTCTTCAAAATGTATGTTTTCTTGAGCAACTGAGGCCTCGTTGAAAAAGATTTTCAGGATTTAACCAACTAAATGAACTCGAACGCATTATTGTTAAGATACCATTAGAAGTAAAGCAATTTTAGCTTATACAAATTAATAACATTCTAAACCTTACGTTCAGCACTAAGGCCACCATGGTAGCAGACCGGTCAAATTTTCAGCTGGTTTTAATCAGTAAAATTCTCCAGGTTCCAATAGAGCTCTTCTGATTAAAAGCATCTGAGAATCTGGACCAATTATTTCCAGATAAATTATTCACAAAATAATGGACAAAATTGCAAATTATTAATTTTATTAATACAGCCTGACCATCTATACAGTTAGTTGAGTAGGAGAAAATACTTTTGTGAAAACATTTCTTGACAATTAATTGGCAAAAAAGAAGTCATCATTATCATTCATTCATGTAAAAGGAATACAGAATACTCTAATAAAATGATGATGCAGGATTTCTTACTGGTTAAGTTTGTACTGGATTACAAAGTATAGAACTGGAATGCTTGTGTACAACTTGGTCTGAGATAGAGCTTTTATTGCTCAATTATATTACAATTACATGTCTATTCATAAAGCTATTATGAAACAGGGATCAGTTTTACTCCAAACATCTAAACAAAGTATTTCAGAGGAGAATGTAAGACAAATTTTGGCAAGTGGTGTAATAACTGCATGGCTGGATTTGAACTCGTGCCTCTGAAAGACTTCTTCTGTTTATATCTGAGAATAGCAAGGAAAAATAAAGTAGAAGAACATAAGTATCAGATACATTAACTGTTACTGGCTTCCAAGAACAACAAAGTACATTACTCCTAACAGCAGGCCAAGCATCAACAGAGGAAATAAGCTGGAAATTTGAAATTAATTAAACTTGCTATGTTTCCACTGCATCCTGGAAATGTCCCAAGTAAGTATAAACAAATTTAAATATATTGAATAAATATCTGGACCATTAATATTATCACATATAATCAAATTAGAAAAGAGTTGCTTAGATTTAGTCAACTTTCCCAGGTACTAGAAGCACAAGCAAAAAAATTGTGTGAGCCAACGCATTAGACATTACATGCTCAACAAAGCAATTAAAGATTCTCTTAGAGAAAATTGCTACTAAAAGTGCAGACTTTAGTTTTCATGACTACCTTTGCTTCAGTACCCAGGTAATTTATTTTTGAGATTTCTTTAGCTTCTGTATGCATTTGTAACGCTGCTAGTCTGGAAGACTCACAGAGCATTAGGCCATGAAGTTTTTGTTCAGTTCAATATTCAGACAAGTCTTTAAAAGAAAAGTCCCCTGGCTTCTGCTAATGTACTATTAGGAATGGCTGAGTGCCAGCATCAGCAGAATCTAATATTAATCATATTCCTGAGATGCTGAAAGTTTTTGTTCTGCATGTCACTGTGTTCAGCTCTTCCCCTTGTCTCTGTCCTGTTCTGATTCCAGGTCTACTACCTCTCCCACATGGTCAGCACAGGTCAGGTTGTAATTGTTAGTTTGTGCTACAGGTTAACAAGGCTCTCATGTTCCTGAGAACTACAATTGTAGACCTAAAAATTCTCAAAAAAAGAATTTTTATTACTTCCTTCCACTCCTGGATCTATATTTTTATCAAACACTCTGTAAAATTACCACACAAAGGAAACCAGAAACATCTTTCCTAGTCAAGCTACGTGGTAATTTCTTCCTTCCCTTAAATGACTTTCAAAAGCCTGCACTGACACACTGAGACCTTAATAAAAGTCAAGGACTTCTGTCTCATGGACCAGTTTGAAAAACAGGAGAGTAATTTTGTTTTAAACTCTTTGTTGCATGCATTTCTTCTGTTTGGTTTACAGATTTGCTGTGATTTCTTTTTAAATCCCAAAAAGCATATTTGGAAATATTTTCATGGAGAGGAAAACATTGCATTGCCAGTTCTCCCATTCTCATTTTGTTCTGCTACAATAACTGAAGAATTGAACCCACTAATTTTGACTATGGAAATAGCAAAGGTTAGCTATGCTTACTTTTGTATCCTGACAAGTACTAAATACTAAAACTGTGGTTGTCTGGAGGTTGTAACATCACTCTTTGTGCTTTACAGCCACCACGTACCTGAGAATAACACATCTGATTTCAGTAGAATTACATTTTGTCTTTGTTAGTTCAAATAACATTGCAATCCAAGGTAGGATTAGAAAGGTGCTTATATGCTGAATGCACTTTCTGTCACTTTGGCTTACAGAATTCTAAATCTCTTACAAATCACTTTCAGTTAAATAGGGAAAAAATATGCATTACTGTATTTCTGTCCTTGCCCAGAGTAGCAGCTCAATGTTTTGGCTGCAGCTAAAATCAGAGGAACTAACTGCATATTGATTACACTAAACATAAAAAGGCATGGCCTTTAAGGCAGAATACAAGCATAACTAAATGCATGCAAGGTCAAAGATGAGACCCATGAATTTATTCTAAAGTCTCTGATACCTGAAAGTTCATAGCTCCTGAGTTTTCCCCAGAAATTTTTAAAATATTAAACTGCTCTGCAAATACCGAATTACCACCTTTAAACATAGTCTGATAAGCACAAACTAATGACACAGTCTGTTTTATTTACAAACATGTTTGGAAGAGATGATAATGACAATTTGTGGTATCTGTGTCAGGATTAGGATTTTCCTCAGTGGGGTCTGCAGATTGCTGGGAATTCCACAGAAGCTGAGAACTGAAACTAAGACTTCTGCACAGAAGGATGCAAAGTTTTTAACATGGGGAGGGGAGTGGAAAGAGGAAAACTCTGTGTGTGCTTGGCTTCCTAATGCAGTGACATACTGCTGCTCACTTGAGGAAAGGGACTTTGAGACACTGTTCTCCATAGGCTTGTTCATTCCTTTTGTCACTTTTGAAGTAGTTATATAGGATGTTGCTGAAATAAAACATTCTTACTAAACCACAGTTTCTTCTAAGTGTGACTATGTGTGTGTGTTCACTCCACTGCTCAGAGTTAAAGGTGGCAGAGTTGGGGCCTCTTTAAAGGAAAAGCACTTTTCTGCCACATCCTATATATAGCTGATCCTGAAACACAACCCTTCGCTTTCAAAGAAAAAATATAATTTTACCAGGGAGACTGCTTTGTGCTTTCTCAGCTGTTTTGGTTATTTCACACTTTTTCTTTGTTGCTTTCTGCCCAACTAAAGGAGCAGGATGTTGGCTCACAGCCTTTCATGGTGTGTTTCAGCAAATCAAATTGCTATGACCACTACTGCAAGAAGAGGCCTTAGGTGGTCAAGAATCTGTGATGACAGAAAAGCAAACATAAGATTCATGTCTTTTTAGTTTAGACTGGAAGTGACATTAGAGAGCTGTTCCCAGGGTTTGTGAAGAAAGCTGCTCATGTAGAAAGGTTGTGTTTATGTTTAATGCAGTCAAAATCTTTAAAACAGCTAATTTTATACCCCCGGAGTTGTCTACATAGGAACCAAATCTGTATTCTTTTAGCATGACTTACACTCCAAAAATATCTATTGTAATATTCTTCTTCTCTTTTTCACAACATGTAATATCATAATGCAGTTGGCATTGTTGTACTATAATTCTGAGGCTTATAAGACTTCTATATCAGTATAGGCATATATTTGCATTTTCAATGTAAATATAATCTCATTTGTTGTAGTGGAAATTTTCCAACAAGTTTGATTTGTTTTCTAACTCATGTTGTCATTCTCTGTCAAGATTTGATATTTCATCATTTGTGAACAATTCACAGAAATATTCCTCTGGTCTTTTTTAACATATCGAAATGATTAATTAGAAAGCTCAGACACTCTGTGGGAAGCTGAAAAGACACTTAGGTCATCTGGCCCTAATGACAATCTTCTTTTTTTTCTCTCCTAAACTGGTTGCAAATGCCTTGCACATGTTTGCCATAAAGTCAAAGCCACTGTTTACATGAGAAAGTAGAAGTTGGAGTTGGTGCTGTTTTGCACCTGTTGTTATTCTTACCCAGTAGGAAAAACTATGTGTGAAATACATTACTGTACTTGCCTATTTGTGGAAGAATTTTTTTCTTCTGAGCAAGATTTCTAACATCATCCCAAAGCCTTCATGGACCTAAATCTTTAAGAACATAAAAAGTTTATGAGGAACCAGAACCAGAGAAAGAGAATCCATTACTTTTGTGAAAGCAGCTAAAGAAAAAAATTTAAAATATCAGGCTACAAAAAGTAATAGAGTTTGCAGGCTGACTAACATAGATCCCATAAATATATAGTAAGAAATAATACCAAGAGGAAACTGAGTGGACTAATTAAATGAAGGTCATACTTGATGAATATTCCTGATGGCACTGGAATAACACAGCAGAAATGAAGCAGTATACAGCATGGATCTTGATTTTAGAAAGGCTTCCTCTACTGCACAAACAGTACACACAAATCAGATTCCATAACCTTTCTACTGAGGTAATAGTGTGCAGCTGCCAACAACAGACTGCTAATTATTTTTTTGAATGGCTCTAGTTAGAAAAAAGTAATAATGCAGAAAGGTATACAGGATCATCACTACAATTTATTATCATCACTTCTGTAGCTGAAATTCAGAAGACTAAGAAATAAGTCATCTAACTGACTCTCTGGGTGTTGGCTCAGGGGTTTACCTCAGCTGGGGTAAAACTCAGGACCTGGTGACTGAGGGCCACATGAACATTTCCTTTTGTTTCAGACTCATAAATTCAGATTATAGCTGTTTGATTTATAGAAAAAATGTTATGTATGAATTGGACATGTTCCAGACAAAAAGTAGTGAAAAATTTTTCAACAGAAATGTTTTGTTAAGATCAATATTTTGTAGATTTGGGTAGCCTGGTCCATCTTTAAATGTTTAGCTTAATCTGATAAGCTTTTATTTTAGAAAATCCTTTCATCTGTTGGCTTATCTAAAACTGTGCTGCAATATCTGTACATCCCTTGGCACACAAGTTTGACTTAAATAAATATAATGGCATTGCACTGGGGTCCTACTCAAAAAAAAGTCCTACTCAAAAAAAGAAGCCTACAACAAAAGTGACCAAATAAAATAATCTCTAAAGGATTACTCTGCTGAAAGTCAACCATCAAGAACAACTCCATACATGACAGAACAGTCAGCTCCCCGCTCTGATGAGAAAATTCAGAGATGCATCTCTTCAACTTGCATGTAATCCCAACCCTTGATTGCAAGTCCTCTCATGTTCTTCAGGATTCCTTTCAAGGTTCCTTCATACTGTAAGAAACACCTGTAAGAAATTGCACAGTGCATCGGAGAATATGCTTGTATGTACAGGACTGAAAACCTAAAGAAAAGATATATGAACACCACATGAAGGAATTATCTGAACGTTTCATATTGCCATGGTTTAACCCCTGCCAGCAACTAAGCCCCACACAGCCACTAACTTACTCCACCCTAGTGGGATACAGAAGAGAATCAGAAGGGTAAAAGTGAGAAAATTCAAAGGTGGAGATAAAGATAGTTTAATAATTGAAATTAAGTTAATAATAATAATAATAATGCAATTAAAAGGAAAATAACAAAGTGAAGTAAAACTTAAGAAAATCAAATTATGTAAATGAAAACAATTGCTCAGTATCAACTAACCTATGCCAAATCAGTCCCCAAGCAGTAGCCTTCCTGTCAACCTCCCCCACTAGTTTTGTTGCAGAACACAGTGTCATACAGAGTGAAATATCCCTTTGGTTGGTTGGGATCAGCTGTCCCAGCTGTGTCTCCTCCCAGCTCCTGGTGTACCACCAACCCACTCGTTGGTGGGATGGGGTGAGCAGCAGAAAAGCTGTGTAAGCACTGCTCAGCAATAACAAAAACATCCCAGGGTTGTCAACAGTTGTGTTTTCAGCACAAATCCAAAACACAGCACCAAACCAGTTGCTGTGAGGGAAAGTAACTCTATCCAAGCCAAAATCAGGACATGTATATATATGAGTCTTCACCCTTTTTCCGTAGCTTCTATAGAAGCTATGCTTCCTAGTGGAAGTATAATGGGTAAAGTCTCAGGAGACCAGTGTGTGTTTTTCAGTTTCATTGAGTAATTGATTCATCCAGAAATGAGACACCAGAGCTCAAGGTCTTTGTCTGTGAGTCAGCTCTCCCCTCCTAGCAGGCAGCTGGAATCAGCAGACACTGGGTGATCAGGAACACTGGAAGAAAAGCTGTTGAATTTGGACAACTGCATATTAGCAAACCTAAGGTCCTCAGAGATAGTGTGATTACTAACTATGTAACAAGGTGAATGAGAAGCTGAATCTGCACTGGAAGATGTTAGGAACAACATTAGTCTTTTGCATTAAGGAATTCTTGTGCAAACTGTAGTGACAATCAGACCTAGTTCCTAAGAATTATTCTTTTTAAGAGCGTTCTTTGGCTGCACTGATTTCAGCAGAGGTCCATGTCAGCTTCAGCACAGAGGACAGGGAAAGTGTTGAGGCACTGCAGTCTGGCCTGATACAACCAAGACAATATGCATGAGTTTCAGCCTTGGAGATTTGAACCAAAGGTAGCCTAAAATCCAGATCTCCAAATCCCCAATATAAAAGACCACCCTTCCTTCTGCCATGGTCTGGCAAGCCCATCCTTCTGAAGTCAGTGCCTTCTAGGAGACTTTGAGCACCTGCATTGATAAAGGCCCCTTTGGGGACAGCCCTAGAAATACCTATTTTGTGACTCCTAAACAGCCCTGATGTCCCATGTCAGACAAAGTGGTGGTGCACAAAACTATAGACATTAAAAATTACTATGGGCGGTAGGCATGAAGGATTCATTTTATGGCTTGTGAAAAGTCAGTACTTAAAGCCATGCCTGGAGTAGTCCTAAGGCACTTATGTTCTTTTAGTCTTGCTTCAAAAGATGATATAATTATAAGGCAAAGAAATACATACTTGGGACTGAAAAGACTTTTGGGGGAAGTTAAAATTCTGTGTCTGGTCAGAGTTTTCCTCATAATCCTGTATCTCTGATATTTCTTTAATTTCTCCTTTACGGATATTTATTAATAGAACTATGTGATAATTTTGTTCTGCTCCGTATTACTCCAATGCCAAAATCTATGAAACAAGCTAAATAATTTAGCAATCTTTCCATTTAAACTAAGAGTTGTTAAAAGGACCAATTCAGCCAAGAATTTCTTCAATTATTTAATTCACCTACCTGAAAATATGATGCAGCCAAGTAATGGGGCCACCATTCAAACACTCTTCTAAATTTTATGTTTTTACTTAAAATGTTTGCCATCAAGCAGTATTAAAAGCAGTATGGTTCTTATTAAAACAACAGCTTTTATCCTCATAATCTTCTCCCTCTGCTAACACTATTGAACAGTTTCCCTCATCAGGTAAAAAATGTAATACTGAGTTTAGCTCTATTTCCTTGTCTCTCTTCCATATTTCTGTCACCCATATTAAACAATGTAATTTCAGCAAGTATCATAAATTGCAAAAATCAGTTCCCATCAGGGATTCAATCCAGACCTAAAGCTGAGATAGTATTGCAGCCCCTAAAACTGTCAAACCTCAAGTGAGCAGCTTCAGTATTAGAACTTTTGGCTGTCTATTTTCATTCTGTGATCTTCATACTCCTACTCCCCTTCACACAACAGTAGTTGGCACTGTGGAAATGCCTTTATTGTGACTTAGTGGTTTTGTGGATGGTTTTGACAAGAACTGTCAGCTTAAGTAATCTTTATATGAATTATAGTAATAAATAAAAGGCCTTAGGTAACCTTTCCCCCTCTGTAGAGGTTATTATACAGTGTTTTGGTGCAGACAGCATTGATACTTTTATTTTTGTCATCTTTGTAACATGATGCTGTTAGCATTTTAGGAGGGATTGGTTTATCTAGCCGAAAAACCTACAGACGATGTATCGTAGTGTCAGATCCACTGTATGGCCTCCAAAAGTTGCTGCAGTTAATTTGTACACATAAGCCACTCATTCCCAGTGCTGAGCACACACCCATGACTTGGCCCTCTCTGTGTGGAGTCTGCAGATTGTTGGTTCCCCTGTGGAAGGTATCCTCAAGCTGCTGAAGGAGGGCAGCTCACTCTCCACTCATTTCTGTTATTTGAGCCTTTTGGGGGTCACAGAGGGCAGGTCTATTCATCTCTGTGCTTCTCCTGATGAAATTGGCTACTCTGAAAAGAAATTACAAGAGTCACAGACACAGAAGATCAAAGAAAGGAGAATGTGACACTACGGTCTAATGAAGAATGCAGCTGGCTAAAGGGTAGGGAGCATGGGTACTGTTCCCTGCTACAAAAATATTTCAGATTATCTTTTATTTTCACCTGAAATGCAAAGGCATTTCCTGGAACTAGGACCCAAAACCTGGATATTTTGGTAGCAATTTCCAGCTACTAAGCTACTAAGCACTAAGTTCATGTTTAGATGTCATTTGGTCTTTTGTCTTTAAGAAATGGGAGCAACATCTCTATCATCTGAAAGTTAAAAGATGGAAGCTTTGTCCTGGCCTCTGTTTTTCTTTGATTATCTTTCTAATAAGAACTTGACACCTGTCAGGCTCTTCTAATGAATGTACAAACATAGACAACTCCCAAGACTATTGAGGAATGTTGTGTTCACTCCGCACCTGTGAGAATCAAAGGAATTAGCCAGGAAAAAACAAAGATTAAAAATGTTGAACACTTCAAAGCTGCTCAAATTTCATGGGGTTCTTTTTCTTTAGTTTAAAAACTCTTCTAGATATTTTTGTTGTATCTTTTGTTTGTCTTTAACAGAAGCAGCAATGAGAAACCTTCACCAAATAGTAATCAATTTATATTATTTTAAAACAAGGCAATGGTGTGCAGCTCTGCAATATCTAGTTTCTATTTAAAATATATTTATAGCATATAATAAGTTAATAATGATATATATATTTATAAACTATATGTTTTTCAGACCTGTGAAAATGTTCCACTTTTCATTTTCCTTTTCCACAAATCTGTATTATACTGAATGTTAGTATGTTTCAGTGTAGAAATTGCGCCTATGGTGGCATGATTAGAAACATAAGGAAACATACGAGAAATCAGTAAGTTTAGATTGCCCTTCTATAATATGCCAATATAGACAATCCAAATAATAACCATTTACATAAAATGACCGGTCTGGAATTTAAAATAATGAAGGTTTGCGTGTGTACAAAAGGGAAACTAAAGTTCGTTCTTCCAAATGTCTGGCTACTTGATCAGAATAGCACTTTATACCTTTTAAGAAGCTACCAGGCCATTACATATGACTAATATATCAAGTTTCAATGCAGCTTTTATTCAAAATTGAATAGAGATAATAGTAATGTAAAAGATACCCTCCGGATCTTATAATTAAAAGGACAAGAGCCTGAGAGTCATAAGAAGAGAACATAAAGTTAATTACTTGGTTGTGTGCAGAATAAGAAGTCTATAATCCTAAGTAGTAGCCAATTTATAGGTTTGAATTCCTGAACACATTTCTACTTCTTCTTCTGATAATTTCTTCATATAATTGTCATTAGTCTCTTAGCTGTAGTTTAATTTACTATGCCACTTCCCAACACACCCCTTTCTCTATGGTTTTGTTTACCAGAGCAAAGATTTCAGGCACTAATACTGTCTGAAAGCTTACAGTAAATCTAAACAGTAAATAAGTTTTACAGTCAGTTGTAGAAGAAAATAAAAAGTGATAGTACTGATTATTTCTTAGTAGACATAAAATCCAGAGGAAGGAAGGTCACGTCTCTCTGCAGGGCCTCCCTGCATTCAAGGAAATCAACCGCTCCTCCCAGTTTTGTGCCATCTGCAAACTTGCTTATTACCACTTCCAGTCCTTCATCCAAGTCATTTATGAAGAGATGACAGGGCCTAAGACAGAGCCGTGTCCAATAGTGTACTTTCTGGAAACACTACTACAGGATCTTCCAGTTTACATTTTCATTGATTTTTAAAACTGGATTTGTATTATTGTCTGGACTACTGGGTCTGGATCTCAGTAAGTGTTTCTAAGAGTGTATAGTCCACTTGTATTTGGATATAAGGGTTTGGATCTGTCCCTTTTAGAAGTCTTATTTTATTCAGGTTAAGATACAGATCTAGAACACTCTTACAATACAGATAATCTCTTTACATTCTTAAATCCTAAATGTTCCACTCTAGGATGTCAATCAACCCAGGCTCTTCTCAGTAACACCCAATGGCAGAACAAGAGACAATGGGCACAAACTGAAACATAAGACATTCTATACGAACATAAGAAAAATCTTTTTATAGTGTGACAGTGGCACAACTTGTCCAGAGACACTCTGGAGTCTCTTTTCTTGGAAATGTTCAGAAACAGACTGGACATGGTCCTGAGCATTCTGTTTTAGGTGACCCTGCTCTGAGCAAAGGGTCAGACTTAATGGTCTCCTAAGGCCCTTTCTGACTTTAGTGCTTCTGCAATTCTGTGTTTCCATCCTTCTCTGTTGGTTCACTCACTTTTTTGTTGGCTTGTACTAAAGTCCATCACAAGCAGATTAATTTTAGGAGACTTTCACTGTTCTTAGAATCAATGAAATTAAAGCATTACTGACTAAACCAAATTCTCCAATTTATATGCTAAATACATACATTGAATAGGAGCACATGCATAGCTGAGGGCATAAACCGCCCCAGGTACTGTACATTATTTATGATGCAGTTCAACAGCTTTTTGTATTTCATTTCTCCTTCATCATTTAAGCCAGAGTGCTACTACTGAAGACAAATCAAGCTATTTACAGTAGAAGATCAGGAGAGGCAATTTTTTTAGGCTCAAGATAAAGAAATAATGCATAGTTTTATGCTGTGGGAATTCATCTCCCATGTCCTTCAAAATATAGTACTGAGACAGGTTATAATGGGTCTAGTTTATCTGGTGCAAATACCGTAAGATATGATTTCCCCTTTAGCTAACAAGAATTTGCTAATTATTAGCATGGATGATTAAGTGTTTTGAAAGAACAGCGAGAAGGAAATTGCAGTGAAAAAAATCATATTAGAAACTTGCAGCAACACTTATTATTCCCATTAAATATGAATCATTTATTAAGAAAAGTGACTGTAAGTGATACACATGCATTCACAGATAACTCAGTGTGAGGCTTATGAAATTAATGGGAAATAGAGCAATCTTTGTAATGTCCTGTTTAATGGCTAGATGGCTAGTTCCTGCTAATATAGCATGAGACACTTTGAAGGGTCATGGCCTTATCTCCTTGTCTCACTTCTGGTCATTGTACAGCAAACTTGGTACCATGACTTGTGCAGGAGTACCCAGGATGTCTGTCTTCTCCTTGATTAGAGACATCCTCTAGAAAAAGCACAGTCAGATCTGGTTAAGAATGGAGGAAGTTAGAACAACTGAAAATTAAATCAGTTGCCCCTGGAAACAAACAGAAATGCTAGTGACTAAGGTCCATATCACAGCAGACATTTGGGTCTCCTAACTTTTATTTAAAGAAACAGGTATAAGGAATTTGAGCAGAGAAAAAGGAAATTATTCAAATCCTGTTTAATTAAGAAAGATCACAGAATCTTAAAATGGTTTGGGTTGGAAGGGACCTTTAAAGGCCTTCTAGTCCAACCCTGCTGCAATGAGCAGGGACTTGATCAGCTTGCTCAGAGCTCTGTCCAACCTAACCTTGAATATTTCCCAGGGATGGGGCATGTACATATGGATGTACAATGGAGATGGTAACTATAATGATTTTTCAAAAGATACAGTGTCAATTTACTCTCCGCATCTAATAGAGGGTGGCCATACATCTGCAATATTGAAGTTGTAAGTGTTTAAAAGAATTATGAACCTGATAGATGAAATTAAAAGTGAGAGGTTTTCCCTAGGTTTTCAACCACCACACTGAGGCTTTCTCCTAAAAGGTGAACTTCTCGATATTTGGCAATTCCTTGCAGGGAAGCTTTTTATATTGAATGTTGAATGTTGTTTTATATTGAATGTTGAAGCCATTCATCTATTTCCTTGCATTTAATCTCCTATTCTCTGTATAATTCCTGCATAGACCCAGTAACAGACCTAAAGACTACCTTATCTTCCCATGAAATATTTATACTTTTAATGGAAAAAAAGGGGGAAAAAAAATAAAGCTAAAGAATAAAAAAATAGCAAGATGATCTGATTTGAGTTCACCCCAGTGTTTGCTAGAGAAGCTGTAGTTGGCTTGTTGAGTACGTACGTACGTTTGTGTGCAGGATGGCAGTGCCCAGGCTCCGGCAGCAGCGGGGGCTGCAGGGCTCTGGGGGGAGCCCGGGGCTGCCCGTGCCGGACACAGCCCATTCCAGCCGGCTCTGACCCACCCACCGCAGCCCAGGTGGGGCAGCCTCGGGGAAATGTTCTTTAACCAAGGGGAAAAAGCCCTGCACAGGCAGTGAGGAGTGAGGAAAGAAAAAGGGAAACAACCCTGTGAGCTGGGAAAAAGTGGAGAAAGAGGGGAGGAGGTGCTGCAGGCATCAGAGCAGGGATTCTCCTGCAACCTGTTGAGAGAACATGAGGGAGCAGATATTCACACTGCAGCCTATGGAAGACCCCACATTAGGGCAAAGGGATATTCCCTCAAGAACTGCTGCTCATGGAGACCCCACACCAGAGCAGAAGAAAACAGTTCTTTTCTTCTTCTCAGAAGGAGCAGTAGAGAGGAACCACCGTGTTCTGGCCACAGACCCCTGCTCCCGATCTCCCCTTTGCTTCTCAGGATGCAAGAAAGGAGTCAGGAGAGGGAGAAGGAAAAGTTTTGGGTTAATGTATGTTTCTCACTATCTGTATCTATTTTTATTGGCAACAATTTAAATTATTTGTTCTCGTCAAATGTGGTTTGCCTGTAATGGTGACTTGTAAGTGATCTCTTTGAATTTATCTCAACCCACGTGCTCTCTCATCCTATTTTTTCCCCTGTCCCACTGAGGATGGGGAGTGAGCTGCTGGGCAGGAGTTTGGCTGCTGGCCAAGGCTAACTCGCTGTTGTATGTGAGTCTTTTTCTTGAGATTTAGCTGACAGATGAGCAATTATTGAATAAAAAATATTCCCACAAAGATTTCTCTTTAAAATCTTTATTGGAACATGGATACTTTTCCTTGTGACAATAAAAAGGCAGTTATTTTATGTCCAATTTAGACCCCTTTCTGCAATTTAATTTGTTTTAGATTTCATTAGAGCTTTTTCAAAAGCTTTAGTTTAAGAAATAAATGTTGAGGTTATGGTGTCTAAAAACATTTCTAGCACAGGCATTTTGTTATTAGTAAAGCTCATCCATGACTTAATTTGTAAATCCAGTTATAAACACTGCCTTCTTTCCCTTCCTTTCATTTATAATATAATCCAGGTTCTTAAAAAAGGAGATATTATTATGCTACATTTTATATTTATTAGTCTATATTTTGTGTCTGACATTTTTCTTCTGAATAGAGTCTTTACACTGGTTTTCCTCTTACTGTTACACACCATTTCTTTAATTTATCAAAATCATTATGAGTCTCCCGAAGTTCTTGTGATGCCTCCAAGACTGGACTTGTCAGCAAATTTTGTCAAGTACTTTCTTCTTTAATTCACTAAACAGAGAGTTCCTATGTAAAAAAAAAAAAAAAANAAGTTTTCAAGAAAAAAAAAAAAAAAAAAAAAAATAAAGCTTACAGCTGGGAATTCTGCTGTGACAATGTAAGGAAGAGGTTTCTGTTTACGGTAAAACCAAATATTCACCTTTAATTAAAGTCAAAATTTGAATAAAGGTGTAACTTAATTTGTTAACTATAGACATAAATGGAAAAGTGGCAAAATATGTCCGATTTTCCAATTTTTAAAAGTCACTTAGAATAAGAATTATAGCAGCCAGATTACTGGTCTTGGATATTTCCTCATCTTCATTAGTTTGTCATTAGTGCTTCAAGACTGCATTGACTCCTTTAATAGACTGAACCATATAATAAACAAACAAAACAAAATAAGAAAAACATGTACTTCATTATAAATTGTGATTATTCAGCAAATGCAAAAAGTCTTGAATTCCCTTACCAGGAATTTGGGCAACAAATTAGCTTCCATGGATATTATTATCAACCAATGCTTCCTCATTCATAATCTGAATCTTGAAACTATTATTAAGTGGAAAAAAGGTGGGGTCAGAATAAACTCACAAAACCCAGCAATGAATACATCAGCATGTGTGTTGTTTAGGGAATCTACCCACTCTAAGAAGTCCCAGGTTATGGTTGAATGCAGCTTCCTTCACTGTAAGGGATGGTGTGTGCAGATGACATACCCCCCTCTCCCTCCTCTCTTACCAGCTGTTCCTCCCTACCACTGTACTGTCTCAAACAGAACCTCACAGATATCTGTGAGGTTTCATGTTCTATCAGTAAAAAACCTGGAACCAATGAAAAATAACCCTTTAAAGATGACTAATTCAGGAAACACTTGCTTCTAACATTGTCTTCTGTCTCACTCACTATACCCAGAGTTTAACATTCAGTATTTACAGAAGACTGACCACAGGTTAATCCATCAAAATGTCCAAAGAAAAGCTGTCCCAGCTGAAGAAATTATATTCACATGTACAGCAGCTAGGGAAGCCTTCTTCAGGGACACTAAAAGTAGGTTTCAATCGTCAGCAATAAATCTTATCCCCATGTGATCCACCACTTCAGAAATACAGACATCCACTCACCAAAACCTGAGATATTCAGTATCCGACAAAATTAAATTTTTCTATTACATATACAACAAGTTTCTGGATCTATTCATTTGCAGGCAATTCAGCTCCATTAGAACAGACAATTCAAGGGCACATAAGTATATATATGGTGAAGAATACTGAGGAGAATAGGAAGTAGGTCATGTTGTGGCTCCAGCTAGCAAAAAAGAAATTTGAGTAATGTAGGAAAACTAGACAGAGAAATGGGAACAGAGGAGTCTGGTATCAACATCAGGATAAAGGAAATCCATAGACCTTGACAAAAACTGAGTAGAAATTGGCAGCAATGCACCTTGCAAATTACTTTCATGAATTTCTAAGAAATATCCTGGGAAGCATTTTTATGTTGCTTAGACATGTATGACTATAATCACAGACATGGTGTGGTACATAATAATGAAAATTAAAAAATAGCAGGCTCCAATGCAATTAAAGATCAAATATCACAGAATACGATGAGTTGGAAGAGACCCACAAGGAGAGAGTATCATGACCCTTAGCCTTGCACAGGAAAACTCCCGAGAGTCACATCATGTGCCTGAGAGTATCATCCAAAAGCTTCTTGAACTCTGTCAGGTTTGGTGCTGTGATCACTTCCCTGAGGAACCTGTTCCAGTGCCCAACCACCCTCTACGTGAAGAACCTCTTTCTAACACCCAACCTAAGCCTCCCCTGGCACAACTTCAG
This sequence comes from Calyptomena viridis, assembly GCA_013390005.1. Classification (NCBI taxonomy): domain Eukaryota; kingdom Metazoa; phylum Chordata; class Aves; order Passeriformes; family Eurylaimidae; genus Calyptomena; species Calyptomena viridis. The sequence goes on from WEIV01023789.1 coordinate 244,251, forward strand.
GCCATTGTCTCGTTCTATAGCTGGTGCCCACAGAGATCAATGCCTGCCCCTTCTTTTCTTCTCACGAGGACATTGCAGACTGCAATGAGGTCTCCTCTCAGTCTCCTTCAGGCTGAACAGACCAAGTGCCCTGAGCCTCTCCTCATACAGCTTCCCCTCAAGGCCCTTCACCTTCTTGGTTGCCCTCCTTTAGACATTCTCTAATGGCTTAATGTCTTTCTTATAGTGTGGTGCCCAAAACTACACACAATATAACTACAAAGCAATAACCTAAGAAGGTGGAGAAAGCATGTAGGGTCAGCCTTATCAGAGATACTTTCAGTTATTGTGATCTTGTAACAGAGATTTAAATGGAATGCAAAACTTACCTAAGCATGCAATTGCTTTTTTTGTTTCAGAATCAGCAGTATAATTTAATCTATCTTTATTTTCACTTATACTATGGCCTAATTTTCCGTGCACTTCTGTATTGCTCTGTACTTTTAGGGATATTTACCTCCTTATTTTTTCCCTATATAAGTAATTTAAACCACCACCAAAAGTATCCAAGAAGAAATTAGTGTAAAGAAAAATGTTCTCAGAGCTTTTCCTCTGAAATTCTGGTTCTGAATTGTGCCTTCAGTTGAATGACTTTTACTTGTATTCATCATTCAATAATCAATACTCCAATCAATAATATTAGGCACTCACTATTTTAATGATGGAATTACTGAGGGTTTCTTGGGTTTCATACTGCCCAATTTCCATTGATATTTCTAGGGAAATAATTATTACTTGTTATTCTCCTGCATGTGGGATATTTATTTCCATACTCTCTTCTCCTCTAATATTACATTTTCTTCCTCTGCCTCTGATACTAACTCTTCTCCATTTCGTTTTGCATACAACGGAGCAACTTCTGTGGAAATCTGTGCTGGTTTTGTCTGGGGTAGAATTAATCATCTTCATGGTAGCTAGTGTGGGATTGTATTTTGGATTTGTGGTGAACACAATGTTGGTAATATAGATATGGGTTTTTATTGCAGAGCAGGGTTTACACAGAGCCAGGGCCTTCTCTGCTTTTCATACTGCCAGGCTGGCAAAGAACTTGAGGGTGCATGGGAGGTTGGGAGGAGATACAGTGGGCACAGGTGACCCAAAGTGACCAAAGGGATGTTCCATACCATATGACATTATGCTCAGTGTGCAAAGCTGAGGGTAAGAAGGAGGAAGAGGAGTAGGGGGAGATGTTTGGAATAACAGTGTTTGTCTTCCCAAGTAACCGTTACATATGATGGGGCCCTGCTCTCCTGGAGATGGCTGAACACCTGCCTGCCCATGGGAAGCAGTGAATTAATTCCTTGTTTTGCTTCGCTTGCATGCACAGCTTTTGCTTTCCCTATTAAA
>WEIV01023789.1:245733-274329 GCA_013390005.1 Calyptomena viridis
GGCTGCATGGGGCTTGGTGGCTGGCAAAATCTCAAATAACCTCCTTATAATATTTACTTTACTACAAATGAAATAAAAGGACTGAAGGTTCCTCTCTTGATAAAGCAAAGCTAGCAGTATACTTTTTATTGTCCCTCTTGGATGCAGGAAGATGGCTATACTTGCAGCACAATTACTTGCCTCTACTTTCATTCAGATAAAAGCAATCCTGTTTTTCTTCAAGTCTATGACAAATCTATATTATGAGTCATTTTCTGTAAGGTCACTGTGAGTGCATTACATCACAGGGAGAGGCACAAATCAGCATTGCATTTGTGTATTATATCCCTGGAACAATTCTGCCAAGTTTTGTCAGCAGCAAAAAGGGTCAGGTTCAAAATCTGTGAGTTCTTTGTAAAATTACAAAACAAAACCAGATGAGTATTCGTTCAAGCACTTGGGAAAATGAAACCTTTCCTCTCAAGGCCGAAGGTAGTCTATATTTTCCTGTTCTCAAGGAATACATAATTTTCGCATATAATAAAACAAACGAATAAACAAAACCCCTAAAACATTTATAAGGTGAGAAAGAGCACAAGAAGCAAGAAATTAGCAAAATGTAGATAATGTGTAAAGCGCATAGCCCAAAATGAATTTTGACATTAAGCTTTTACCTTTTCTTCCTTACGTGCTGACGCAACTATCCCCTGGATAAATGTTCTGTTGACACACTTATTTCTTGGTTTCATTATCTAGAGACTTGCATTTATTTCTCTTAGTGAATTGTCAGACTCAGGAATCCACTTAGATGGGTCCATTTCTAGCCCCTCAATGGACACACTCAATGGCCATTCATACATAGCTCTTCTTCTCTCATTAGCAGAGATTTAAGTACCTAATTTATGATCAGGTCAGAGCCATTTTGTAGATGGTCTGCTCAGGCAATGGAGAGAGGACCTGAAATCTTTCCAAACCCCCTCCACAAGTGGAGTGTGCCCACTAAATGATGTCTTGACAGCATGTTCAAGCATCTTCGCAATGATCTAGTGAACCATGAGCATCTACTTTTTGATTTGTAAATGCTGTGCAGAAAATCCTTATTTTTTCCCAGGTCAGCTGCTGTACATCATATTCTGTAACAATCTGCTGCAAAGAAATGCTCTCTCATTTTAATGCCAAAGTTATGCAGATTTTAGCTCTCTGGTTATTGAGAACTGTTGTAAGTTCCCATTCAGCTCGTGACGTTACCTAGAGCTTCAGTAAAATATGCCTTCCATGTGATTTCTCCTCTTGGTTCAGCTCTAAATTGCAGAATACTCATTTGTTTTTGAACCATGAAAATGAATGGAGAAAAATGGTCCTTAACTACCACACATTTGTTCTTTCTCATTTCTTTCAGCTGTGTCTAGAAGCTAGAGGAGGGTGATTCTAGTTTCTTTGTTTAATGTAGAAGAATGACTAGTGAAAGCTGAAACATAATCAGGCTTCTAGTCCTTTAAAATGGAAATGCAGAATCAAGCCTATGGTTTAGTGTTTGTGTTTGTTGGTTCATATCCCAGTTGAGTATCTGGACCATAAAGTCTAAATTAACTAAACGTGATGCTATAATCTAATAAGCACAGCAAAAGAATAAAAAACTAAAATATCATTTGTTCAAGTTTCCACTAAGCCATAGCCTGCATAACCTCTGATACTAGACATGTAGTTGACAGCTTTCCATCAAAGAAGGTAGTTTGTCCAAGTCAAAAACAAAGCTACAGTTGGTTTCAGTGGTAGAAGATCATATCGCAGATGTTTAAATCTTAAAAGTAAAGTTCTTTTTTTTTCTGTTTGGCCTCCTAGATGGCCTAAGTTTACAGATGATTTGAAACAGATGATGCAGAAAGAAAAACAACTATACCACCAACACTTAATGTTTGGGAATGAATTGAGTTTTTTGCCCATATGTTCTTCAGGAGGTAAAGGCAAGGTTCTTGGACTCACTAACCAGCAAATCTGTTCTTCTTGGTGGAAAGTTTAATTCTTCATTCATTATTTGCCTTTGTTTGAAGGTTCCTTGTTTCTAGCATGATAATTCTTCTTCTGTTTGTAAGTGAAATGAAATAGCATGAGACAAAGTAATTAAGGGAATTTAAAAAAAATTATTTCCTTAAAAGTTCTACACTAATACCTTTTGCCATTTTGTAACACTAATTCATGCATATTTTCCCATGATACCTCATGAACTTGTATATAGAAATTGAAAATACATAATTTACTTCCAAATCAGAGAATTATTTCACTCCTGAAAAATAACAGGTCTCTTCCTGAAGGTAAGAGCAAAAAAACCAAGACTAATATAAATGAAGCATTATGCATGATTTTTCATTAAAATATGTTAACAAGATATTTAAATATTGATTTAAAATTAGGTTAGTTGGGAAATGGTAAATGTGTGAGTACTTTCAATAAATTTCAAAATGTCAAAGGAGCTGTTTGTAAAAAAAAAAAAAAACATTTTGCTTGAAAGCAAACATTCAACACTAGAATAAAACAGGTTCATCCCAGCATGCCTACTTCTGTCAATACTCAGTAGAGGGCGTGACAGACAAATCATATGTCTTAAGCAGTTATTTCTGACTTTAATTTCTTAGAAATATAGCTCTGCATCCAGTCTGGCTGAAAACTTCCAATACAAAAGGATGAGGTCCATCAAGAAAGAAGCATGCCAGTGCCACTCCAGATAAGAGCTTTTTGATTCGGTTCTTTAGAAGATCCAAAGCTGACTATTCTATTTTGAATTAATAAAAGGGATGTTTCTGCTAACAGCAAACAGCATCCATATCCTCATGATAATCATGAAAAGCCTTCCTTTTATGCTGTTGTTCTTTTTCTGCGAGGTACTAATATAGTACATTTCCTAGGATTTTAATCTATTTCCCTCTTTCCTAAATAAGCATGAAAAGCTGGCAGGAAGATTAATGAGGAAACATGGTCTATGAAGCATATTTAGCATTGTATCTCTTCTACCAGAACTTCTAAGTGCGTGACTTGGAATGTGGATGAGACTCGAAATTTATGAAACCTTGTGTAACAAGGGATCATCTGCATAAAACATCAGAAAGCTGAAAGATTTGACAGAAGTAACTGTTCTTATCACGTGAACCACTTTGCATGTAATTCTGTGAGTATTTCAAGTCCTCTTAGGCTGGGGCACATTGGCCCTTCAACTCCTGGTAAATGATGATTTACCAACTGTTCCACATATCTGTAGCCACTGTACTAGAACCAACAAACTTCAAGAAAAAAAAAATAGTGCCAGTAACCTCCCTTCCCCAAAAAACACCCTATACTATACTACTGAAGAGCACAACTCCATAGTAATCCTAATAATTTTGGATTGGGGAGGACTGTTAAAGCTATTCAGTTCTCATGTCTTTCTGCTGTCTTGACAACAGAAGGTTTATTTTTTTTTTAAATATACAGCCTGTTAAAGCAAGATTTTAAGAAAACTCTCAAAAACCTAAAAATTCAGAAAAAAATATTATGTACATTTCATTGTGTAATTTTGACTTTAAAGACAATTTTATTTATTTATTTATGATTTATTGTCTTTATCTCTGTTTTCAGGTAACTCGAGAGCTATGCAAATCTTTGTGTTGTTATTAACATCTTGGTTATTCATCCTATCCCACACTTCTCCAACTCTCACCTATCTTTACCAATAACAAGTTACAAAATTAAAAATGTTGGAGTGGTCTAAATTTTCAAGAGTGAATAGCAATTTAGGATTGTTGAAACAGCTGGGAATCAAGCACATGAAATTTTATAGATGCAAGAGCTAGCTTTCAACCATTGAATTGCTGAATGCTTTGGGGAAAATAAGCTTAAAAACAACACAAGAACTGAATCATTCAAATGATGCACTACCAAATTCTGAAACACAACTGAGCTAATCTTTTCTGTTCTTTATTCTTGTTCTGAATTGCTGTGCAGTTCAAATTTACCATACTGACAGTAGTGGCAATATCAAGGTATAGAGAAAACAACAATAGGCCTCATCTTTGTGTTGAAAGTACCAATAGCAAAAATTAGAGATCAGTATATTTAGCAGGTCCAATCCAACCCAATACAATACAATCCACTAAGGGTGGAATTTTGTGAGGACAAAACCAAAAGGGAGAGGTGTAAGAAAACAGTTTTTGTAAAAAAATAATTTTCTCATAATAAATGGTGTATGGTCAAACATGTTCGCAAGGAAGGCAATTGTAACTATTTTCTTCTTTGGATTTTTTTTCCTCTATTGTTTTGAGATTGCCATAACTAAAAATGTATCTTCTCTGTTTGATATCCTAAGCAAATTAGAGTAATGATATTTTCAAAGCACAGAAAAATATATCTTTGCAGAGTTAGCTGTAATTCACAATGGCAATATATTTTTTAAAATTTTTGTTTTCCCAGCATGGAAAAAAATATTTTCTGTCTTTCTCCAGCAACAGGAAAAAATTGTGGCGTTTCGTCAGTGCAGAAAATAAAGACAGAGTAGAGCTACATTAGTCCTTGGGAGCCACGGACAATGTACTTCTGGACATCTGAAGGAACATAAATTGATCTACCCTATTCTTTTCTTAAATCATTTTGGCAGGAGGAAGTGTTGGGGGCTGTGACTCTTTCCCTTTTCTAGACCCACCGAGATCGGCATCCCAAAAATGAATGCAGGTAAAAATCCACACTGATTGCATTTGTTTCATATCCTTCATGGGTAGAATTTGAGGAACAATTTTAGTTCTAGTGAAAATTCAGCTTCACAACTAACCCAAATTTGGGAGAACACTAGATTCCTTACATTTAGATACTCAGCTAAGATGGCTAAGTAATCAGATGGCTATCTAATCACCCAGGACTTTCACTTTCAATGATTAAAAGAAATACCGTCTACAGTAGTTCCTATCTATCTGTCAGAGATTCTATTACAGTCTATTAGCAAAAGAATAGGTTAGCCAATTGCTCTAGAATGGTGTAAACAAAGCTTGGGGCCAAACCTTACAAGTAGGAACAAAAAGACTCTACTTTGTTGATTGCACACACTTAACTTAGCAGATGAGTGTAACTTAAAGGCCCCTTGCAAAGGCTGGCTACAGTTAGTTTGCTGTTCCCATATACGGTGAAGTGATGCTTTTGGAAATATTATAAAAACTCTGGTTGAGAAAAAAATAATCATCATCGGCCAGGTCTTCGGCCTTGTCTCGTCGTTGTTGCCGGAGTCCATGAAACCCAAACACCACATCTGACAACACAGATCTGAATGCACTGCCTTCAGAAAACACCTGTTGCTTCCTCTCTTCATTGAACAACAAAATTCCTCAGTAAAGCAGTTGAAATTTGCAAAGGTAAATCTGAGCCTATTCATCTCAGAGCCACTACACCTTTGAAAGTGCTAAGGTTCTACTTTAAAGTGCTGCTGAAGGAACACCAGTTTTGCTATTCTGCTTGTACATGGTGTCACCTGAAGAGGAACAGAAGAAGGGAAATTTCTGTCCCGTTGGTATAAATATATTTTTTGTTCTATCAGTTTCCCACACACACAGGAGAACAAAGATTTTTAATGTCCAAAACACTCTGTCAGTATCTCCTTAAGCAAGAACCTTAGCTAGCAAATTCACTGAATCTGGGCTGGGTGTCTGATACCTTTTTGCAGGGAACACACTTAAATAGCAAAAGAAAGAATGAGACCCCTCAGAAAGTCCCCCCCCAGTGCTATTTTGCCGTCAATGAGACCTATCAGCATCACAATACCATGGACTACCTCTAAAAGTTCATGAAATAACATATTTATTTGTACCAACTTTTGACAATTTAAGAGAATTTAATTATCTTTGATAACATTTTAACTACAAAAATAATACACTGAGACTATGTAATATATATAGTGCANGTCAATGGAACTTCTCCTCAGTTTTTCTCTAGGCTCCAATCTCTTTTTATATCTTTTTTTCTCTTAGGCAAGTTTGAGTGACAGCCAGGCAAATGAACTAACTTTTTTGAGTCTTAGACTATTGCTTTGGAATAGACAAAGGATGAGATAAAGGACCAAGGATCATGTCTGTCTGAATGTCTCAAGGATGTGTGGAAGAAAAACCATGTTATCTTCATATTATCCCATTCTTCAGTCAATCTTTCCTCATACAGAGGCTTATCAGTTTTCTGGGAATGTCTCCCCAGGTGCTAGGGTCTTGAAACCATCAAGAGCTTGTCTCTCCTTTTGTGACCTTATCTATCACCCCACATGTGGTTATATTGCTTCTCTTAATTCTCTTGTTTCTTGTTAATAAAATCATATTTTAACATTTTATTCACCCTTCACATTTGCTAAGTTTAGGATTTATACTGGATAGTAAGAACATGTGTTCCGTTGAAATCCAATACTGTGAAAAACTCCTATGTAAAAGTGATCTTCATTTTGTTTGACAAAGTGCTCAATAAAGGCACTTCATTTTACTAGCTGAGATAATCAGTAAGTAATCATAACAGCTCTTGTTAACAGAGAACAAAGAGAATTCTTTGACAGTTATGTCTAACGTGTTCACATCAAATTGCAAAGGAGTCCTTTTTGAAAGTTGAACATTAGTGAAATAAAGGAGCCGGTTGGAAAAAATTCATAACTCAAGTTCAGTTCTCCAGGTTCTTCCTTATAATCTCAAAACTCAGTCCAAAGGACTATGTACATATTAAGGAAGGAAAACTCACTGTCTTGGAGAAAGTCTGATAAACTTACAACATCCATTTTTCCGTAACTATAACAGTTTCTAGGAGATGTTAATGAGTTTGGCAAGTGGTAAGAACACATTTATGTTTTTCCAATTCACAGCACTGTTGCTGATAAAGAGCCCTACCAAATAACTTAGTTTTCTCCACATGTGAGCAAGTGACATATTTTTGATTCTTTAATCAGGCTGCATCAAATAATTCCTACTTGAAACAAGGAATTTTTCACTAATATATTCTGCAGCCTACTACAAATATTAATAAAAAAAAATATTTACAATTCTCAAATAACTTTGTGAATTACCTGTTTGTTCAGGCATTTTACAATTATCTCTGAATTGAGAAAAGAGACATCACTAAAATAATACTTCCCTTTAATTTCACACTTTCTAAAATTATGAGCATAATCACAAAATCACAAAATTGTTAAGTTTAAATGGCACCTCTGGAAAAAGTCTAGCCCAACTTCCAACTCAGAGTAGAGTCATATAGGGTGCCCAGGACTGACTAATCTGGTGGCCTTCCATGATGGAGTGTCAGCATGTATGGCTAAGAAAGAGCACCTGATGTCATTCATCTGGACCTCTGGTCCCATATAACATCCTTGTCTCTAAAAGAGATGAATTTGATGGATAGGGAATTGGATGGATGGATGCACATAAAGAGTTGCAATCAATGATTCAACGTCCAAATAGAAAACAGCATCAAGTAGTGTACCTCCACATCAGGACCATGCTCAATATTTTTAATGATGGTATAGGCAGTCATCAATAAAATCTCTTCAACAAGAAATCTGAGGATTAGCACCTGTTTTCCATTCTTTTTTCAGAAATATCTGGAGAATAAGATTGTAGCAACAATTTTCTACTTGTGCTGCAAATACCACAAATCTATGTGCACCCGTGTACTTTCATTTACCTGTATAAACATAAAAGATTAATAAACAGGCTAACATATGCTAATCTTGAACGGAACTGTATTTCTGATCCTTACTAATTCTTTCCTTTCAGAACATATTACTAAGACTTGCTAACAAAGCACATGCTTCACTCATTTCTTGTGCTAGCTTGCATAAAGATGAGCAATCTACTATTGCCTAGTGTTAATGAAGACGTCTGTATTACTTTATTGCCAATTGTTACTCCTTTATCATTGCATAGCTTCCAAAATGTAGTCTCACCCCTTTGTATCAAAGGCATGATTTGAGATCCATTTTATCTTTTTTTTTTATTTAAAGTGATGGAAGATTGGAAAATAATCTATGTTCAAACTCAGTTGATAAAAATACATGATTGTCAACACACTACCATTAAAGTACTTTTTATTTAGGACAAGTTTACCTGGATCCATTCACATATGCTAAGAAATTCCTGCTTGGTGCTTTCTCTTTGTGGTCTCTTCTCACTTGTCCTGTATTATGGCTGTATTAGTAAAATCCTCTGACTGCAATCTCTATCTGTATGTCCAAAACCATCTTTACCTGAAAAACATATATCAAAAAAAATATTGCCAACAGTTAGATCTAGTATGCATTGAGTATGCATTGACCTCCTGAATTTAGTAAACATCATGAAGTAAAGACTTACATTTACATTGCAATGTATCTTTATGGAATTTTTCAAAGTGTGCTCATAAACCCTGTCTGCTTAGTCATGAAGAGCTCTCAGTTTGGCGATCAACATAATAGCAAACAATTTAAAGCTGAATTTCCAGAAGTTCCTCACAAATGCTTTCTACTAATGAATTCTTTTTATCAGACCAGCAGTGTAACTTGCTACAACAAAGCCAGTGGACTCATGAGGCCATAGAAGCCACATGGTCTCCTCTAGCTGCACCAAGGCTGGAGTGCATGGCCACATAAAGACTAAAGATTTCTGCCACTTTCACTCTAAAGAGGTTTAATTTTGTTCCAGTTTTTGTCAAGACTTGATATAAAAATAAAAAGCAGGAGACAGAATGAGAGTAGATCTAAAGCAGAGAAAAGTCTCCTGCTAGCAAGCAAACAAGCAAGCAAGGAAGGAGTCAGCTGAGTAGAATGATCCTACAGGTTAGCATGAGCTGCTGGAGGTATCCAGTGTACCACAGTCTAACAAGCACTTAAAATTCTGACTTTTTCAGCTTTAAACTAGAATTGCTTTTCATCTACAAGAAAACTGAGGAGAGAGCACACCACCCCTTTCATTTATCTCAATAGCAAGTGTGACAATTGTAATCCACAGAGAGGTTTAAAGAAATACTAAGGATATAACTTTATTCTGGATTCCTAACCCAAATCACTGGGGATAAAACTTTGATCGTCAGTGAGTGACACAGAGAAAAAGCCATGTTTGCTACCAGGATCAGCAATGGTTGTGTTCTATTTCCCTCATCATGCAATTTCTGGATGTAGACAGTCCAAGATTGAGAAGGCCATTGTAATCTCTGAAATCTAGCATATCTGTGGCCACCAAGTTTACCAAGTTTCATGTTTCCTTTATCTAAACTTTTTCTTGAAACTAATTTGCTCATGCCTTATGCTATAATCAAAATTTTACTTACCTCAGGCTCTAATCTTTAGATTTTGTTACAACCTTGCCCGCTAGATTTAGAAAGCTTTCTATTAGCATTTTCCTCTCCCTTATGTAGCGACTCATACACAGAAGTCAAGCCTCTCATTTGTTTTTAATATGGGGCAACTCATTGTAGCATACATCAGAAACAGCTCAGCAGGTTTTACATTAGTTACTTTGAGCTCATTCTTTCAGACTCCACTGTGGAATCATGACCTGATTTTCCTCTACAGACTTCTGTTTCCATAGTGTGAATGTGCATTGTCTGTGATTTTTTCTCAGTCTCTTGTTGATAGCACAATATCAAACACGGATGCACTGTAAAATTTTAGAAGAAACAAACATTTTGCATTCTATTCTAGGATTCTGAAATTTAGGACTCCAAAACCAAACTATTTCTACACAAATGCATGTTATTTTCAGAGGGGGTTTTTTTTTGGTGTTTTGGGGTTTTTGTTTGGTTTTGGTTTTTTGTTTGTTGGTTTGGACTTGTTGGGGGTTTTTTTGTTGTTTTTGTTGTTTGAGTGGGGTTTTGGGGGGGCTGGGGCACTGGGGGGAGAGGCATTCCATTTACAAAATATTTTTACTTGCTCAGAATTTTATTCTTTTTTACCCCTCAAAGTTTTCAGTCTATGATTGATTCAACAGTTATTAAAATCAGTTGAAAAATTAAGCTTATCTTTGGTGGTTTTAGACCAAAAATGAAAGCAAACATATATTTACACTATGGTGCTAAGTTAAGGTGTTAGTTGTGAGTACAGAAAAGATTCATTTCACTTAAAAACTGTGTCTAAAATGTTAGATGTCTAAGCATAACTTATTATATATAATGGCAGATAAAAGGTATCTTCACTAAATGATTCATAGCATCATACAATATATGTCCAAGATGAGTTAGTTACCTAAATCACGTCTCTAGGTATATTTTTTTCTTAGTTGACCATAAAAAAGGTTATTATCCAAATCTGGAAAAACAGCTTTTAAGTGTTTCAGGAACAATTTGGGTGCCTCCGCAGAGATGCTGAAGATTATCTGAGCTGTCCTCATGGAGTCAATAGAGACAGTATAGAAACTGAGGCCCAAATCCATCTGTAGCACTCTGAGCACTCAAAGGTGCTCAGAGAAGCGTGTCTCCTGAGGTTTTGGGAGAGTAATTTGACCAGAAGCATGAAGGCCATGAGCATAGTGAATGTATTCAGATGCAGGTTTGTGTCCCAGACCAGCTGTTGAGCCTAGAAGAGCAAAGGAATACAAGTTAAAGGAGCTTTATTAAGTGGATATGGGTGAGGGCATCTTTCCTCAAGCTTAGTGCTCCACAAACATGTTTGCCTTTTATCTGACCGGTCATACTCCACTGTGCTGTGCTTTGCAAAAGAACCACTCTCTAAGACTATGCACTACATATTAGTTCAACTTTAGCCACATACATTCAAGAATTAGAACCTCAAAAGCTCTGCCTTATCTAGCTGATTAAATTCTTGAGGCACCTACATTTCTTCTACATTTCACCTTTCTTGGATTAAATCAAGAACAGTGAAGCAAGGACTAAAATAAATTCTCTCATAGTTCAGGTAAATTTTCTAATCACTGGAATAATGATTAATTTTTACCTTTTCTTCCTTCTTTTTTGCTCAATAAATAGTAATTAAATAACTCAAAATAGAAGAGTTTTGCATTTCCTTCTGGCAAAAAAGAGAATGAGCCTAAATAGACATGTTTTTATCTCTTCCCACTCAGGGAGGACTGCATCAGTGGACAAGAGTTAGGCTACAGATATCATTTATCTGGACTTCTGTAATGTCTTCGACAAGGTCCTACATAACATCCTTTTCTCTAAACTGGAGAGAGAAGGATTTGATGAGTGGACTGTTAAGTGGATAAGAAATTGGTTGGACGGTTGCATGAAGAAGGTAGTGGCCAACTGCTCAGAGTCCCAGTGGACATCAGGGACAAGTTGCGTCCCCCAGGGGTCCATATTGGAACCAGTGTTATTAATATCTTCATTAGTGATACTCATGAAGGAATCAAGACACAAAGCTGAGTGATGCCACTGACACACCTGAAGGTTGGGATGCCATCCAGAGGGACCTGGACAAGCTCAGAGTGGGCCCATGGGAGCCTCATGAGGTTTAACAACACCAAGTGCAAGGTGCTGCACCTGGGTCAGGGCAACCCTCAGTATCAATACAGGCTGGGGGATGAACAGATGGAGAGCAGCCCTGCTGAGAGGGACTTCGGGGTGCTGGTGGATGAGAGGCTGGACATGAGCTGGCAATGTGCACTCACAGCTCAGAAAGACAAATGTGTTCTGAGTTGCACCAAAAGCAGTGTGGGCAGCAGGTCATGGGAGGTGATTCTGCCCCTCTACTCTGCTCTTGTGAGACCTCCCCTGCAGTGCTGCATCCAACTCTGGGGTCCTCAGCACAGGAAGGGAAGTCTCTGGGCACAAGTCTAGAGAAGGCCACCAAGTTGATTAGAGGGATGGAACACCTCTCCTATGAGGAAAGGCTGAGAGAATTGGTTTTATCCAGCCTGGGAAAGAGACAGCTTAGGGGGCATCTAATTGCAGCTTTCTAGTAACTGAAGAGAAAGATGAAGAGGGACTTTTTGCAAGAACATGCAGTGACCAGACAAAGTGGGATTGCTTCAAACTAAAAGAGAAGAGGTTCAGATTAGATATTGGGAAGAAAATCTTTACTGTGAGGGTGATGAGGTACTGGAACAGGTTTCCCAGAGAAGTTGTGGATGCCCTGTCCCTGGAAGTGTTCAAGGCCAGGCCGCACGGAGCTCTGAATGACCTGGTCTAGTGAAAGATGTCCCTGCTCGCAGGAGAGGGATTTGAACTAGATGACCCTTAAGGTCCCTTCCAACCCAAACTATTCTCTGATTTTGTAAGTCAGATTGATTTAACATGGCTTGATGGAACAGAGTGAATCTATTGCACTGAGGCACATAACCCTGTATGTATTACTAGATTGTCTCAAATATGTTTAAAGTGAATTAGCTTAAATTTCTTTCACTGAAACTTAGAATAATATATTTGTTTCACATTTATGGTGAATTAAGTGTGTGTAGGTGGGAGAATACAACAAATAGTTGACAATGGAGGTGTCTGCAGAGATTCTTTCTACCGGCTACCCAGGAAAGGAAAGTCAGTTTAGAATTAAGAAACACAAATGCAGGTGTTTACACATAGAGGTCTGCAGGTGTGCTCTTTCTTCAATTTTCATTTTATTCAATGGCCTATTATTCAACAGAATCAATAGAAATTAAAAGAGTTATTCACCTCACCATAAAATAGATATCTGACGGTGTAATCTGAAGCTGAATTTTGAACACTATCACTAAATAGTGAACCACCATGATGAGCTGATTATTTGTCTCTTCTAACTGCAGAAAGACCCTAGACAAATAGATCAGCTCAGAAACCTAATTCTTACACGGCTGGAATTAGATGAGATCAATCTCAATGGTTTTATTGCAAGCTTTTTCCTCTGTCTCCCTCTCATATTCATCCTTTGGCCATTATTTCTGCAAATTTCTCTGCTATGTTGTGAATAAGATGCTAATATTGATACCATTGGTTGAAAAATAATAAATGGGGACATATCTTGATTGTTTTAATTTATTTTCTGAAGTTTCCATAGACCTATTTCAAAAAGAAATAGGTAAACAGGTCTTGGCTTCTCAATGGGGAAATAATTTGATAAAGTGCTGTTTTCCTAACAGGTATTTCTGGTTACTCAGGACAGTCAGACTAGGGAAAAAAATCTATGAAAGCAAAATGACTTGAAATGATGAATCACAGCTGAGAAAGGGGATATACCAAATCATCTTCTTGGCTGTATTGATTTCAGTGTACAGACAGCTCGATCTCTGATGTAATGGGAAGCACTGTCCATGGCACTTCCCTGAGGACTGAGAGGCTTTATGCTATTACATGAATGTCTTCTAAATGAGGATGAGGATTAATTTTCAGAGCTCTGAAACAAAAACTATAAACAAGTTTTGGTCTCTCACACTCAGTTGGATCTGTTACATAGTAACTCCCACCACTTTATTCTCCAAAATGCAGCAAATTGGCACTGACTTTTTGAGAGTTGGCCTTATCTCATGCAACCCACAGATAAATTATTTTATTTTATATTGTTTTTCTAAATTAAAATGGCAAATTATCCAAATTAAAGTGCCCCTAAAGTGTTCTGCTGAAATATGCACCTAAACATGCTGAGTTGGGAAAAATATGAACTCTTGATCCTTTTCTCAAAATCTGACATAGAGACCTGAAGTCAACAAATTTTTTCTCAAGTGATCTAGGATTGTGTCTTTACTGTTGGAGAGTGATGGATTAAATTAAATATCGTGCAACTTGAGATGTAGCCAAATCAAGCACAAATCTTTTCCACAAAGAAATTCTGAGAGCCCTTTCTTTCCTTGATGATGTTAGCATTCAAATATATACACACCATGCTGTATATACCATGCACTTTCATGCTGAAATTCACAATCGCCATTTCCTGTCTTCATCTTTCTTATTATTATTTCTTTTTATTATTTGTATATAATTCAGGGGGTGGAATGTAATAATATGATCTATTGAGAGCACTGATTGTCAAAGAAATACGCTTCGAGCAGTACAATTTTTTATTGGTTCATCACTACTAAACTCTGACTTGTATACCATATAAATGTAGGCTGTTAAATAGGTTCCTGTTTAATATTGTTAATGGAAATATATTTTTATTAATGCACAACTATGGATTAATGGCACACAAAACAAAAGCCATATGCTATTTAGATTAAGCATTTATCCAAGTTAAAATCATTGTCTTATCCTGAAACTTGATCATGTCTCTTTTGATTGAAACATGGAATTTTTGCTCCTTGTTGAACATTTTTGTTAGGTATTTTGTTAGAGAGACTGACAAAGCAAACTCACAGAAAATTAAAAATAAAGAGCAGTTTTCTTTTTAATAGACATGGATATTGTTAAAATGAGATACCAACAGAGCTATGTTACTCTGAGTCTTTCATTAATAGTGTGTGAGTTGTCTTTCAGTATTACAGTAAATACAGCTCAAATTCATTCAACATGCAACAAGAACCTGATGCTTCTCTCATCCCACAGGAATCATGATGCAGTTTCAGAATTGCATATAGCTTCACATGTTATTGAATCATTCCTTTAAGATAGAAGTTTAATCTTTATAGCCATATTCCTGTTTAAACAGGTTGGCAAATTAAAATGAATGCTCTTTGGAGAACAGATGAAGAATACACTAGGAAATCCCAGGTGAACTTCTGATCATGCATGAGATACTGCATGACTGACAGGCTTGTTCTTCCTTCATGCATGATGCATATAAAAGATCATGTTAGGTGACTCCAAATAGCAGATAAAATTCGTTCTGAAGTCAGGAGATACATTTCTGTAGGAGTTTGTGTGTTTATGGAACTATAATAAGACCACACGTAGCCATGCTTGTGTGAGCATGGAATTTATATTCTGATTAAAAAATCTTTTATACTGAAAATATACAACTAAGAAAAGTTATGGACAGGCCAACATCTGACAGTTGCCATTTGAACCTTAAAATAGTGCCTGCAACTGTCACTTTGCACGTGTATCACACAGGATGGAGACATAGCAACGGTCTTGTCTGACTACTGTTCAAAAACCATCTAACACAATCCATCTTGAAATCTGGCATGGAAGACCACACACACTTACAGCAGCGTGAGACCTTTTCTCCCCACATTCACCGTGTTATAAGATAGTCAAAAGTGTTTGCAAGGAAGTCTCCTCTTAAAAATTTTCTTAGAAAATTTAAGATAGCTGCAGAAAGGGGATTCTACAGTGAGTTGTTTACGTTAATGTCACCTTCATTTCAATGCCACAGGAATCCATTATTGCTAGTTAGACTGATTAGTCTCTTAGGAACTTTCTCTTCTGCAGTATCACAAAGACTCAGACCGAATAAGAGAACTTTGGGAGAAAAGACCCTGCTACAATTGATAACACTACTACAATATTTTGGCTTTGCCTACTCACTTGCTTACGTTCTTGAACATTATAACTATCTTCTTTCCAGCTCAGATCCCTAAAACCTTTATTTTCAGTTCTTCATGTAGAAAGCAGGTAGCAATTATTACTACTTTATTATAACTATTACTTTCTCTAAGCATCTGTTAAATATTCAATATTGCATCTCAGAAAACCTCCAAATTAGAAAATGTTTTAAATTTTCCGAGAAAAAACTTCCACATGGGCTGTGCCACTTGTTTCATGATATTAATGATGAAATTGAAATATTTCATCTTACAAAACTGCTTGACCTGGCCATAGGACTTGTGAAAGGATGAGCTAAGTCTGTAGGAGGGAAACGGGGAAAGAACAAGCATGACCAAGGGTATTTTTGGAACTCCAGATTGGGGTATAACGCTATTGGCTGGCTAGAGCAAGTAGTGAGATATGGCAATAGCACACAGAATGTCAGATAAAGGACATAATACAGCAACAGCAGGATGAGTGGTTAGGGGAGTGGTACAGATATGGAAAGAGAGCAAGACCTGGAACAGGGATTGGATGGGTGAGGCCAAGGCAGGCAGGTCCAAGTCAGCAGATGAGAGAGAACAGTAGCTAAACCAAGAGAGACACTGGGGAGCACACCTATATTATGTTTCTATCATGGTACAATATCTTTGTGCACAGATTTGAGAGCTTTTTGAACAGGATAGAGTGTGACCATCCCAGCAGCAAATCCCAAGATTTTTACAGATGACTTAGACTCACTGAAAAGGCTCATATTCCCAGCTTGTTCCATACATCTTTCAAAAGGTATCTGAGCACCATTGTGAATATCATAATTGGGTCCTGTCATACATCCCCAGACTGCCTACTGGCTTAACAACTGCAAAACCAACTCTACATATGGATGAGTATTTCTGGATCCAGACATCCTGGCATTATGTACCCCAGGTGCAAGTTTAGCTGCCTTCTCATTGCTGATAACAAGCTGCCTCACTGGGGAGCACACCTAACAGTCTGTCCTGCAGGCTGTGTGTCTTTCCCTTTATATATGGACACCAGAACTGTCATTCTCAAAAGAAACATTATCCACTAATAAGGACTCAATAAAGGTCTTGCTGTTGACATATTTTTCTGCCTGAAAAATATTTTTCTGCCTGCAGTACCATGCATCAAAAGCACTCCCTAGAATCTCGTGACAAATTAGATAGGTAGAAAAATATCTAAATTATGACACTGAAGTCCTCTAAACTATGCAGAAGTGCTCAGAACCTAGACAGAATGTGAGACTGCCTATCTAGGGAGCTGTTATTTGCTATTAATGAAAAATATTTCAATAAGATACTTAAATAAGCATCTCCTTACCTTAAATTAGTGGCTGCCTACTTAAGAACAAAATTAAGAAATCATAAGAAATGGTTTTATTATAGAAGTTCTGCTTGAAAGAGATATGTTGAAAGTTTTGCCCACAAGTCATCTGAGATGAATGAAATGTTATCTATTGTTTAATCAAACTAAACATCCCTGATAAAACCAAGTGCATTGACAAAAGAGACTGTATACACCTACAATGCATCTGCACCGGTTTCTCCATACGAAAATAGAAACATGGGCAGCATTACATAATTAATTTTGTAGTGGCTTCTAAAATTTCAGTAGTAATGTACAAAGGTCTATGAACAGAAGTTGTCCATCTTATGACTTAATGTGTACACTGACATTCTGCTTTTTGTACACCCTTTCCTCCAAACCTCATAAACCAATAAAATCCTTATGCATATCATCAGTTCGTTAGACTGAGGAAGTGATTGAGAACCACTGTTACCAGAAAATCATCATCTCAAGATCAATGATGTTCTGTCAATCAGCAGGGCATGCCATTTGCTTTTAACATTGTAATTTTGGTTTTAATCATGTGCTGAAGAGGATAAAAATGCTCAGGGTAGAATTAAAATAAACAAAATACAAGAGGGATGACATTGGAAAGGACCTGTGAAGACTGTTTAGTCCAACACCCAGCTCAAAATAGCATCATCCAGTTCCGATAACTAGGATTACATCCAGTTTGGCTTTGAATATCTTCAAGAATTAAGCCTCCACAACCTCTCTGAGAGACATGTTCCAGTGTTTGACTACTCTCACTGTAAAAAGTTTTTTTCTTACATTTAAACAGCCTTTTCTGTGTTTTAATTTGTGCCCATTGCCTCTTATCCTGGCAGTGGGCACCAATGAGAACAGTCTACTTCCCTCTTCTTCGTTTTCTCGCATTGATAAGACCCTCCAGAGCCTTCTCTTCTCCAAGCTGAGAAGTTCCAGCTCTCTTAGGCTCTTCTTTCCATCTGACAGATGCTCCAAGCACTTATTCATCTTTATTGCCCTTTGCTAGACTCTCTCCAGTATGTCTGTGTCTCTCTTGTACCATAACCAGACACAGTACTCCAGGTATGGCCTCAGCACTACTGACTATGCATATCCATTGGATTATTTCCCAATTCTATTTTGCAGTCTATGATAAAGAAGTCCAATTGCTGGGAAGTTTTATCTCTTGCCCTAGCCATGATGTTACCACTACCATCATCAATTGTCTTTATTGCTGTACTTACCAACCTACTCCACTGCCCACTTTTTTCAGCAAATGCAGAAGGGTTTTCTTGCAGAGGAATGTGAGGCTCCTGACTAAATTCTTAACATGACAGGGAAAAGAAATTGGTGTATCCTCCCCATTTGTCAATTTTACTCTTTTTAAGCTTGATCCTATCACAAGCTGTGGTCTGGTTACATGTTCATCCATGAATTCATGTATTGCAAAATATGTAATACATAAAAATTTTCTTAAGAAAGGATGTCCTTTGTTTGATCTTTGTATACTTTCAAGCCTAATCAACAAGAAGGGAGATTTAATCCATAAAACAGAGAGCAGCTAAGAAGCAATCTCTAAGTGATGTCCATGTGTTAGAAAAACAAATTACTTGTTGGTAGAATTTCCTTGTTAAAGTTTAGAGCTTGACATACTTCAGTGATCTCAGACCTAGGGGAAGGTTAACAAAGCTTAGGAAGAAAGATGCCCACTGACATTGGACACAAAGAATGCACAATTTATGGGCCACAAAGACATCTGGCAGAAATCCCAAGATAATGAAGAAACTAATAAACCCAACTCAGCAACTGTGCTGAAATCAGCTCCAACTGGGTAAAAGGTAATTCCGGCTGTGAGAGATGGTAACCATTGACTCATGACCACTGACCCAAAAAAACCACCAATCCAAAAGAAGAGAAAGACTGAGCATGAGGACTAATTAGCATGAGAAGCGAGAGAATCATTAACCAATAGAAGATAGAATACTAATTAATAGGAGAACTATGTTACTTGTAGCCAATGAACACTGATTCCTTTGTTTGTTAATATGTATAAAGAGTTGGAAGTTTTAATAGTTGGTGTGCTTGATTTGTGGAATTCCAATGAGCACCCAGGCTTGCACAACTCTGAAATAAGTAATCAATGTCTCTCTCAAGCGTGCAATTGATGACTTGTGGCACACCAGATAACGAATCTGATTTTTTCGGACAACACATGAACTGGGATCTCTTGCCATAGATTCAAAATTTGAATAAAAACTCCACCATAAAAACATATTGGAATGTTAAAAATGCCTCAAATCCTTGCATAACTTGTTTGCAAATGAGGATTAGCTACCCTGGCAGGTATCTTTACTTGCCAGCAGATGCTGGCAGAACACTTTTTCCCTGGGGAGGTTTTTCTCCATCTGCAATTTTAAATCACTTTGGACTCCTCTTTTGATCCATTTCTCAACAAAGTCAAATGCAAATTTTTTGTTTAAGGTTTCAAACCATCATCTTAGTAGGCCAAAGAGTCATTATCACTGGGTAGTAGATATATGTACTCACACATCTTTACTGTTTCACACACTATAGTTTGTTGCTCTTGTTCAGTCAGTGGCAAAACTTCTGGAAGAATGGGTAACGTTCTCATATCTATTCAGTCTTACTTATGGCTTAGCAATCAGGTTGTTCTATTAGCAAATTAAAGTAGGATGTTAAAACTGCTGGGAAGAACAGAAGGTCAGTTTTTCAAATTTTAAAGACATTCACGTGCCTCTAAACCCTTAAGTTGTAACCCTCACCCTGGGTAGTTTTGTGCAAGGCTCATAAGTAACACCTGGATGGATCTTTTCCCTCCTCACCTAGCATCTTCCTGAAGGAGCAACACTAGCACTGAGAGTTCTGTGTTGGGCTTTGGGCTGGGGTTGCACACTAAATGTGTATTTTTTCTATTGTGAAGCTGAAAGCAGCCCTAAAAGATGGTTCAGTTGAGTCAAGATAGGACAAGTAAGAAAATCATTGTGAAACTGTTCTTCCTTATACCTTTTACCTTCCCACTATTTCCTCCTTTAGAGACACCATGAATTTCAGATAAACATCAAGGTAAATTTACTGCTCCAGCATCAGCTATATAATTTACATGTATACACTACAATGTCAGCTATATTGTGCTTGTGATGATTGATTCTGTGTTTATAACATTCTAGCTGACAGATAATACAGTTGAACAGGTTGAAAAGATATTGTGCCCTTAACAGTCTGGCTTGTGCAATAAAATGATACATTAGTTAAGTGATATATGAAGTTTTGCATTGATGTCTCAGCACAGTTTTGTATTTTTGGCATTATCATTAGCTAAGCAGCCTTCACAGCCTTATTTACACTCATGCAGTATCTCCGAGGGTAGCATCCAAGAGCAGATGTCAGACTTTCTAGCTTTGTAACAAAAGCATCCAGCCTATGATAAACATATAAAAGGAAATGTTTTTAAGAAGGCTGTCAGGTTCTTGCCTTTCTGGAGTCTAAGAGCCACGTGGAGCCAGTGAAGTCAACGGAAACCTTTTCAATAATTTCAGTGAGCTTTGGATTAATACTTCCAGTTTCTGTAGTAGTCCTGATCAGCCACTGTACAAATGTTAATGAGATGAATTGAACAATTCCCTTAGAAGCTAAAAAGACAGAAGATATTGTTTCATCCATCCATTTCTGACAAGGGTGAAGAGCCATGACGGAGGAATATAAAGAGATCCCACACAGTGTCTCAAGATGGGAAATGAAAATGCTCATTATACTCCTTAAAAATCCAAAGGGATTTAGATAGATGAGTTTCTATTGGCTCCCCAATAATTCCTCTTAAGAATAAATCCATAAGAGGAATTAGAACAGAGATAATGATTGAGGTTGATATACTTTTGCTGAAACTTCTTTCCTGTCTGTCAGGACCAGGCCTATAGGCTTTTAAGCATTTTAGTGCCACTCCTGAAGTGGAAAATCACAAATAAATATTTAAAAGCAGACAAAGTGATCACAGACGATCACTTTGAAACCTAAAAACCCATTTATTTTCTCACAATGCTAACTCATTGCCACAGCAAATTCTGGATAATAAAGATATAAAAATGCGTTCAAATCTTTGGCATATTTTTGAAAGAAATCTTTTTCTGGCAGTATTAAAAATAATGATATGGATACTGAACCTCACGAAGCTTCTGTGAAAAATGTTTGTGTCAGGACACACTTAGGAATGCTATTTCCTAAGCACCCATTCTTGGCCTCTATCATAGAGAGTGGCTTAGATAAACTGAATGTGTTGATTTTCAGTGCAAACCTTAAACTGTCTACCACAATAGTGCATTTTAAACGTTGTGATTTTCAGGTAGGGATGCAGAAAATAAGGAAAATAGAACAAAAACATTTAAAGACATAAACAGAAAGTTGTGCATTAGATGGAGGTGTCTCACAGACATACATAGGTTGTTACTCTTTTGCAAAAGAAGAAAACACCATGAAAAGATAGCAAAAAACATCTTACTGAAAGCAATAAAGCTTAACTAGAATTCACATTAGGGTTAAGGTAAATAGTCCCATATGTCCATTCTTCATGAAGGTCTTGTCCATTCTGTTGTCATTTGCCAAGATCATATGTCTTGAAATATATATATTGTTTATATCTTGGAAAAATTACAAATTTCCGTGTCCCTCCTTCCAGCAAGAAATCTGGGATGGAAGAAGTTTCTCACTGTTCTCACGTTAAAACTTTCTGTGTAAAAATAGGAAAATATCATGATGCCTATTAACTTTGTGAACCCTCAGATCATTTCCTAACATGAAAAGAAAGGGCGCTTGAGAAAATACAAAAACCATCAGGCTATTATGATATGAAGTATTGTTGATACCATGTTTATTTATTGGTGGTTTTTGTTTACTTGTCTGTACATTCTCAAACTGTTTTGCCAATGTGTTGTATATTTTGCAGTATATTATACAAAGAACAAGCTATTGGAACAATCTCTGTCAAAATTGTGAGAAAGTGAAATCATACCTTTTAATTTTGAGTGAGATATGATTAAAAAAACCTTAATTTAACACAAGATGAAATTCTGATACTGTTGCACTGAATACCAGACAGGATTCATTCTATAATTTAGTTGGAATATGATAGATTCTACACAGAAAAATTAATTTGGAAATTTAAACAGATGAAGTCTGACATGCCTTGTTGAAAAAATCCATAAAGTCACATGAAGAATTTAAGAGCACTAGTTTTAGTTCAAATCAGCCCCTTGATTCCTTGACAATTAGAAAGAAAAGACATTCTAGTAAATGGAAAGCCACTAACTTCGATGAAGCCAGAATTGTATCTGCTGCATATGGTTGAGCATGAGTATGTGTATTTCTTTGTTTATAAAATAGTCATATTTCTACTTTTTTCTCCAGTGTCCTATTTTGCATGATAAAATCAGCTGCATCTTTTAGGCTACTTCTCACTTTGCAAGCTCATAAGTAAAATATTTTCAGAGGAAGTTGGTATCAGGACTGAAATACAAATTTTTAAAGAAATTTAATTAAGAAACACAATATTTTTCTTCAGAAGAATGTGTTGCCCACCCTAATATACTTATGACCACACTACAAACATAACAGCTTGATAATGGTCTCAGCATTTTGTTCAAATGTATTAATTTTTCCTCATTTGTGACTTAATATGAAGGGTTTTGCCATAATTTCAAATGAAACAAATTTTAGAGCATCATAGAATTTTCTCTTCTAGTGAACTTGAAAATTTTGCTATAAGCCTTAAAATAAATAAATTGTCCTTTCCATTACTGAGACCAAGTCAGACATCTGTTTGGAATGCACTCTTTACACATGTAGTCAGAGTTTCTGATGCTCATTTGTTTACTTATTTCATTCAGAATAGCAAAAGCAGAATGATATACTGGACATCAAATCTACTTTAACATCCAAATGCCGTAACCTGTGGGTCATCTGTCGATGGATAATAGCTAAGTCAGCATAACCATATCAAAGGACTGTCTCTTCTCTATTCCACAATTTTGGGTTCATCTACCTTGACAGACAGCAAGCCTTGACAAGAAACCCTGTTGCAATTTAAGATAGAAATTCCTCCTTAGGAATGACCTGACTATGAAAAACTGGGCATAGCAACAACGCATATCCAATCAAGGCAACAGTAATATAAAAAGGTTGCTTTGCTCATATAACACATACAGTTATTCGGGAATTTTATGGGAAGTCAAATATTGAAAGTAAGTAATTTGCCCTACAAGGACCTACTGGCTTTGACTATTGCATGGACAAATTTGCCTCCATGTGCATCTTCAGGGAAAACATAGGACTGCAATGCTTTTGACTTTGGTCAGCAGAGAGCCTCCCGCCCCCAGCCCCAGCTGCTCCCTTAGTCTCCCTCCTCAAGAGGACAAGGGGAGAAAATAAGACAGAAACCTCATGGGTCACTTACCAACTAATACCACAGGCCAAACAGACTCAGCTTAGGAAAAATAATTTAATTTATTGCAAATTCAAAATATAGTAGGATGGTGAAAAACAAAGACTAAAGCACCATCTCATCACACCTTCCCCCATTTTTCCCAGGCTCAATTTCACCACTTCATTCCTGACTCCTCTATGTCCTTCCGCCAATGCCAAGTGGCACAGGGGAATGGGGCACGGGCACTGTGATCCGTCCGTACGGGCTCCTCTCTGTTTCTCCTTCCCTCTCACACTTTTCCCCCCTGACAGCCTTTCAAAGCAAATGTAGTCCTGCATGGAGTCACCACTGGCTGCAGCTCTTGCCAGGAGCCTGCTCCAGTGTGGACCATTGAACAGGCTTCCCAGGGAAGCCGTCACAGCACCAAGCCTGACAGAGTTCAAGAAGCATTTGGATGATGCTCTCCAGCACATGATGTGACTCTTGGGAGTGGTCCTGTGCAGGGCTAAGTGTTCGACTTGATGATCCTTGTGGGTCCCTTCCAACTCAGCATATTCTGGGATTCTGTGACGTATTCATGGCTACAGCTTTCTTCAGAACACGTCCACTTACTCTCCTGGGTTCCTCTCCATGGGCTGCAGGGGAACAGTCTGTATCACCATGGGCTCCTTTGCAGGCTCCAGGGGAATCTCAGCTCTGGTGCCAGGAACACCTCCTCCCTCTCCCTCTCTCTTCTCACCTTGGTGTTCACAGGGTTGTTTGTCTAACCTGTTTTGTTCAGTGTTTTTGCCCTTACTTGCACATATTTGACACCGAGGCACCCCCACCTGGGCTGTGGGCTCAGCTGTGCCCCACGGTGAGTGGGTCAGAGCCAGCTGGAATGGGCTGTGTCCAGCACAGGGCAGCCCCAGCTTCCTCTGACAGAGCCCCTGCAGCCCCCATGCCAGTGCCTGGACATGGGAACACTGTAGAGTATCTCTGGAAAACTCAGTCTAAAACCAGCATCTGTGAGCACGGACACCGTCTTCAGACTGGCAAAAGCCACTTTCTTGGCTAGTAGAGTGTCTTTTAAGTACACGTGCAAGGGTTAAATCTATTTTAGGCACCCTATTGATTTTCAGTCACTATGGACACAGCATAACTACCACTCAGTGTGTATACAGTGTGCCCAGGTAAAGTGAGGCCCTGTAGCAAAAACTAGGATGATCTTTTTGTAGCTGCAGTGCCTGCTGTGTGATGGGGTCTGGGGCCCAGTATATTTTCAGGAGACTGTCATGGCTTGTCCAGCTCTCAGACTGTTACCCCGAATTGCTGCAATGACATGGACATGCTGGTCAATAAAGACATTACTAGGGAAGACATGGAGTGTAGTGAGCATGACCACAAGGCTCTTGGGGCAATGATCAAGGGCATGGTGGCACAGAGCACTTTCTCTGTAATCCTCCTGGTGAGATGGAAGAGCTCAAGGAGGAGTGGAATGACCCTGTGGGAAAACAACTGTTTGCAGAGCTGGTATCGACAGCAGGAATTAAGCTTTTGTGACTATTTTTTGAGGATTTGAGGACTTCTAGAAAGATAAAGCACCATCTGAGCGAGTGGGGCAAAATCATCTTTGCCAACTGGCTGGCCAAGTTGCTGAGGAGAGCTTTCAGCTTGGAGAGATGGAGGAGGAAGGCAATTATCAACAATCAGACGAGGAAGTGGTAGACTGAGATGGTGAGCAAAGGATGCAGGGTGAGGTGGACAGAAGAGATATGGCAATCATCGAAACAGGGCTGAAGACATTAATCATAATGACATAAATAAGGGAGTGATGAGAGGGCTGCACTATGGGAGAAGCTCTCACACTTCTGGGAAATCAGCACAGCTATGGGCTGTACACTAATGTACGTAGCATGGGAACAAACAGGTAGAATTAGAGGACTGTATGCAGTCTCTAGACTTCTACACCAGCCATTAGAAGAAAACACTCATTCTGATGATTCACATGTACTTTATAACATTGTCTCATCCATGGTACTATTGTTTTGAAGATGTATCAGTGATGAAGTGGTGCTAAACTGAACAGTTGCAACTTAGACTCTGATCTAGCTTCTTTTGTTCTCTGATTTTCTGAATTATTTCTCAGTGGATACAGTTAAGGATGAGCTGTGAAACTGTTATTAAATTGAGTGGATAAAAGAGATAGTGGAAAAGAACAGATGTCCTTTGAGACAGCATCCTTTCAAAATTAGGAGGACTATAACTGATATAATTGAAATGTTTAAGTCATAGACCCTTTCTTCAGATTTAAACTAGAATACTTAAGCAAAATGACCTCATCCCATTTACACTGTCAAATATGCCTAAAGATACACAAAGTTCAGTTTCAGACAGAGATGACATCTATAGAAAAATAGGGATTTCACAGATTGGGTCTAGATTTTGAGGCAGCTCTTTTAAAATGAGGTTCATTCTATATCAGTGTATTGGATCTGACTGAGATGGAATTTATTTTCCCATAGCAGCCCCCACAGTGCTGTGCTTTGCATTGGTAGCTAGAAAGGCGTTGATAACACACCAGTGTTTTGGCTGTTGCTGATGAGTGCTCTAATGGTATCAAAGCTGTCTCTCCAACATGCCCCCTGCACCACTAGACTGGTGGTGGGAAAGACCTTGGAAGGGAAAAAAAAACGGACAGCTAAACCCAGACTGACTAAGGGATATTCCATACCACATGACATCTGCTCAGATACAAAAGCATTCGTTATTACAATGTTTGTCTTCCAGAGCAACCCCTATACATGCTTAAGCCCTGCTTCCCAGGAAGTGGCTGATGAGAAGTACAGAATAAAGCTTTTGCTTTCCTTTGCTTCTGTGACCGGCTCTTGCTTTTGCTTTTGTCATCTTGATCAATGAAGTTTTTTGATCTTATTTTCTTTTTCTTCATCCTGCTGAGGAGGAGAGTGATAGAGCAGCTTGATGGGCACCTGGCACCCAATCAAGGTCAACACTATCACAATCAGATACCTCCTGGACTTCTATTTTATGTTTTTGCATGCTTACAACCTTGGCTTCCATACTTTAACACAATATTGCAAACAAAGGTATGAGTCCCAGTATCTCATTCTTGAATTCAGTTTCCAAAACATCACCTGAAGGAAAACTCTGGAAAGGTGAAGGCAGAAATTTTAAGAGCTGTCCTCTGACTTTTTAAATGCTATTTGACAAGTTCTTCATAAATACTTGTAATGTATTTCAGAACTGAAATTATTGTTACCTCTGATAACTGAGGGGTTTTATTGATTCCTCTGAATACCTCATTTAACAATTAAAACCAATGAAAAATTTGAGCAGATACTACTATATTCTAGGAAGAGATATGGCAATAATATTCATGTATCTTCATATGCCACATAACATAAAATAAAATAACTTAATAGTCAATAAAGGCCCAAAGAATTATATATAATGATGCAAAACTGTGAAAATAAATTCAAATATTTTTATGAGTAGGCATTTTCAAACCAGTACAGTGAAACCTGTTCCAACAAGGTAAGAGGTCATCTGTATTTGTAGTTTGCCATATTCCAAAGTGGAGTTTACTTAGTCATTATATAGTTTATCCCAGTCACTTTCTATTAATTGCAAGACAGTGACATTATTTGTAACAGTCCTAACAAAACTACATCAAATACTCACTGTACAGCTGTAGCAAAGCTCTCTTCCTTCTCTACTCACGCTGAGTTTTCCGAAAGCAGTAGTGATTCTAAACCCAATGTCAAAATCCCTTTTTTTTATGAGACTGACTCAAGTTTGAGTGCTTCAGAAAATGTTTAAGTTACCTTGTTAAACAATTTTTGCTAAGTTGGGTAAGTACATATTGTTAGTAAGATGATTTGAAAAATTTCTTCCACAAGGGATAAGCTCGGTCAAATTGGTTCTCATTAAATATAACAGAATGAATTCTTTACAAAGTCAATATAGTTCAGCTATGTGTCTGAACCCTTAGTAACAGACTGATGACATTTTTATGATGCAAATTGCTTTCAAGAGAGTGGTTTTCCAGAACTTTATAGCCTCACTAGCTCAAAAAGAATGCAGTAGATAGACAGCTGTCCTCTGTGGTGTGCAACAGAAAAGGAAAAGCAGAATTAAAGAGTTCTCATCACTTTCCCTTGGTCCTCAAGTAAATTGCAGAATTTCCCTGTTACCTTCTTTGGTGGCTCTGATTTGAAGAATCTCTGTTTCATCCTGAAAGAAGTTAAATAAAACTGCAGAGATTATTTTTCACTCTGTATGACCCAAAATAAAGCCAATTATATGAAAGAGATAAAAAAGTTTTGCAACAGACTAGTCACCTGGGAATACATGGTTACTACTAATTTTATTATATAACCCAGAATAGCAGAGGTGCTTGGAATACTTTGGGAGCATAGATAATGGAACTGCAAATACAGATACCTTGAAGTGTCAAAGTATGGTTCACACATTTGTCTCTTTTCTCCGATTAGAAAGTGTAAAGCCAAATAAAACAGTTTATTTAAATAAAGGGCAACTAAAACCTATTACTTCCTGAAGAAAATTAGATCACATACTGTGAGGGATTTGGAGAAAACAGTCCAAATATATTCTTGCATTTTGAATTACCAAGGGGTTTCTGCCATTCTTTTTCACACTAAACAAAGAAAAACTGTTAGTCTGATGAAGTCCTGCTCCCATAACACATTCAACAGACGTCTTCTATTAGGAAGAGAATGTCTGTAGGGTGTTAAGTCCCACCTACTCAGACTTCTTTAAACATTGACATATAAGGGATGCAGATACTTTGCCTGGATTATCTGTCTATTTATGATGGAACTCCAGTGAGAATTTACACAGGAGGGAAAAAAACTTGCAAAAAAAATCATTTTGAAGACATAAAATATTGAAGGATGTAAATATATCAGTTAGTAAGGCTCTCTTTGTGATATTGACAAAACTAACTTGAAAAAATACATGAATCTCAAAATACAACTTTTGGTTTATTATTTACATTCAAATAAATAGGAAGGCATTTTTTACAATCAAGCTTAGGTTAGGTCAAATAAGGTTAAATTTTCCAGGTAACTTTTTTAATCCCTGAAACTTAAACTCAGATCTAGTCTCTCAATAGTATTTGTGGATGTTGGCCCTCTCAGAATAGGACCTAAAACATGTAACACAGAAGCAGCCATCTCAAAGCAACCATTTCAGAATCACAGTATCACAGAATGGGTCAGGTTGGAAAGGACCACAGTGTTTCATCTGTTCCAACCTCCCTGCTCAAGCAGGGCCATCCTAGAGCACATTGTACAAGATTGTGTGCAGACAGTTCTCCAAAATCTCCAGTGAGGGAGACTCAACAACCTCTCTGGGCAATCTGTTCCAGTGTGCAGTCACCTGTACAGTAAAGAAGCTCTTCCTCATATTTTCAGATGGAACTTCCTGTGCATCAGTTTCTGCCTGTTACATCTTGTTCTGTTGCTTGTCATCACCAAGAAGAG
>WEIV01023790.1:13215-37319 GCA_013390005.1 Calyptomena viridis
GGGAGGCGGGCTCTCGCCGTCAGCCATTGGCTACCCGCCCTGCCAGCTCGGCGGAGACTGCTCTCCCCATTGGTGAAAAGCTGCACCCCGGCTGCTGATTGGTTGATGTGCTGCAAGAGGGAGATGCGGTGCGGGGCTCAGCTGTGCGGCGCTGCCGCTCCGCGCCTGCAGGGGGCGCTGCGGGCCCGGCTCTGGGCGGAGTGTGTGCCCGGCTGCACAGCGGTGCGTCTGTCGGGCGTGGGACATCCCAGGGAAAAGGACTGCGGGTACTGATTGACAGCAGGCTGAACATGAGCCAGCAGTGTGCCCAGGTGGCCAAGAAGGCCAATGGCATCCTGTATCAGGAATAGTGTGGCCAGCAGGACCAGGGAAGTCATTGTTGCCCTGTGCTCAGCACTGGTTCGGCTGTACCTCGAGTACCGTGTCCAGTTCTGGGCCCCTCAGTTTAGGAAGGATGTTGTGTCCAAAGAAGGGCAACGAGGCTGGTGAAGGAACTGGAGCACAAGTTCTGTAAGGAGTGGCTGAGGGAGCTGGGAATGTTTAGCCTTGAGAAGAGGAGGCTCGGGGGAGACCTTATCGCTCTCTACAACTCTCTGAAAGGATGTTGCAGCCAGATGGGGGCTGGTCTCTTCTCCCAGGCAGCCAGCAACAGGATGAGAGGACAGAGTCTCAAGCTGTGCCAGGGGAAGTTTAGGTTGGACATTAGGAGGAATTTCTTCACAGAAGAGGTGATTAGATAGGAATGGACTGCTCAGGGAGGTGGTGGAGTCAGCATCCCTGCAGATGTTTAAAGGAAAGACTGGATGTGGCACTTTGTGCCACGGTCTAGTTGGCATGGGGGTTTTTGGTCATAGGTTGGCCTCAATGATCTCAGAGGTCTTTTCCAACCTAAATGATTCTGTGATTCTGTTCAGAGAGCTGCCTGGGAGCGCAGGGGTGGAGGAGCAGCCCACCACAGTGCTGGTACCCACCGTGCCCCCTCACATCCCCTCTGGGCAGTGAGACTAAGGGAAACCTTAGGCACATACTGGCATCACCAGTTTGAACACAAGGCTTTAGGTCAGGGCAGCACCTGGGGGTAACGACTGGTTAGGGGTGAGAGCAAAAGTGGAGAAAGTGCTCTCTGCTGAACTGTTTATGTAGGATGGGAGCTGGAGGAATACCCAGTATGACCAATATGTGACAGGTTTTATACATATGTATGTACGTGTGCACTCCGTGTGTGTGGTGTAATTAAAAGCAAAACTCCCCCAAAACCACGAGGAGAGAATAAAAGAGGAATGGTATCAAATTATAAAATACCCCAGAACCTGAAGCAAAATGGATTGTAATGACAAAAGGATGAAAGTACTGCCTAAAGCCATCAAATACGCTTGAATGCAAAGGGAGGCCCAATTTAATGAGGCCGTTGTGGTTTATTCCACAAAGAAGTAAGAGGGTTTCTAAATCTTCACTTTTATTACTCCAAGTTAATATTTTGGGTTCCTTTTTTACACTAATGCCAATCTGTACTAGCAAATGTAGTTAGGCAACCTTCTTTCTGGAGAGAGGAAGGGAAAAGGAAATAGCAGATCTTGCTTGCCTCACTAGCTGATGAAATATGTTATTATAGCACGGTAATGGAAGTGACACAAGAATTTGGGTGGAGTAGGATAAAGCAGAACATTTCGTATGAAAATTATAACCTGCCTGCATGGGAAGGCATAAATGGGACATCCTTGAGAGGAACACAGATTTGCCCTTGACAGAACTGTGTTTCCACAGTTCTGAATGTTCAAAATTAATGCTCTGTGACCATTAAATGAAAATAGTGAAATGGAAAAATGAAAAAGTAACAATATTTTTACGAAGGTGAAATTTCAGGCAAATACTCACACTTTCTTCAGAATAAAAATAAGGAAATATGTGAGAAAATAGAGTTTTAATGCACTTGAAATTCAAATATTACCATTTTAGGAGGAAAAATAGAAAAAATCATGAAAGAATAAAAAATCGTGTGAAAGAATTGAGAGATTCTCAAAAATTATATGTGTTGTGTGGAAGAACTCTGAATATGCTTAACTAAACTACTTGAAAATGCAATTTAGTGAGTAATTTAGTGAGTAAGGTAGAATGCAATCATAAACATGTTGGCATAAACTCCTGTGAAAGAAGAGGAAATGGATACTGATACTTCAAATGCAAAAAAGTACCTGTGAGTACATGGACTCTCCCAAGCTGAATGGAGCTTTTAATTTTTTGATCCTAAAATCCAAGAAAACAGGCATGAAGCATGCAAATAACCCAACAACCAGTCTGTGAATTTCCTAATTTTGATTGTCTCCCTAATTGCACTTAATATTTTTGCTGTACTTGCCCTACTATTATGAAATTGGTTGAAATAAACAACAAAAACTGACGTGGATAATTTTTTTAACTCATCTTTCTGTGGCTTTGTGTCGCTCACCCTTGTGCTAAACAGCTAAAGCATATAATTCATCACAGCAATGCTGGCATAGGATCATTGATGTCCTTCAAAAGATCCAGGGAATGACAAAGACAGAATAATTTTATTGCTTGCAACTGGAAGAAATGTATTGCGTGTATCTGGCAGCAAGCCAGGCCAGAATCTGAAATGCTATTGCTGCTGTAAATAGGATGAAAGGTATTCATAATCTGTGCCCACTGTAGCTAGGAAAATTGTAAGCAGAAAAAGCAGTTAAAAAAAACAACCAAACCAGACAAAGCATTAAAAAACATTGAAGGGACTTTTTTTGTGTTGATAATTTATAGGCTAATTGGCATGACTAACCACCTGGAGCTTGGTTAGCAACTAACTAATCAGTAGTTATTTAATATAGGTAGTACAGGTACTGAATTTAGGCAGCATGTGTGTGTAACATAGGTATTGAATACAGGTATTGAGTCATACTGAAAACAGGGCTCTTACTCAGAACAAATGACTTTGTACCAGACTTCTCCATCAAATGCTCCATCCAGAATAGTGGCAACAGATTTGAATCAGATGCTGAGAGAGAATAAATTCAGATATTGCAAAAAGGTTGGCATAGGGATTAACTGATGGAATTTTGTTAACATAAAACCTACATATAGTGTATTTTACACATTGTCCTAACAACCTAACAGTTGATACAGTGCACATAAATGATGATGTGGTGTTTCAGGTTCCTTTGGGCAGGACAAATATATGAATCACCTGAGCAAGAAATAAAGATTTGCAGTTTTCTTCAGTCTGTGTAAAGCCAATCTGATAACTGCTTACTTGAATGGGAAGGTTGTTGAACCCGTGCTCATGTAATTGTAATTAGGTAATATCGATGGGGAATCCCTGATGCAGAGAAAAAATGGTATTGATTTCCACTGGATCATAGCAATGGCTGTGACATACGAGGGAGGAACTGTTACAATGACTGTAACTAATGTGATGGACAAAACAGATTCCCTGAATTACCAGAACAAACATGATGTTCAAATGTGGAAAGGGAAAGTCTTCATGGTATTGCTTTCAAAACCACAACTTCTTGAAGAAGCAGTGACTTAAAGAACACACAGTGATGTAAATAAGGGAGCCAAAATGACTTGCTGCTTGCTTTAACCAGGAGTATGGCATGGTGTGAAAATGTACTGTGAGGTTCAGACACTAAGTTTCTGCGAAAGATCAAAGGTTGGTGAAAATGATCAGTGCCAAAGAAGATCCCTTTTGGCTCCTTCAGCCTTCATGTTTTCTGATGTTTTCCCTCAGAATAAGCTATATGATACTGCTTTGCACATTGGAACAGATGCATGAACTTTGTATCTATCTCCCTGCATGTACACCTAAGGTAGTATCTTGCATCCATACTTGTAAAAATATCTTGGTTTAAAATCAATGAGTTTATACTAAAGAGATAATTTATACTGTTTTGGCTCAAAGCAATTCCACAGGTCTGGGTAGCCAGGAGTGCTGGTTCATGCTGCTGCTCCCAGCAGCAAGGTAGATATTTGTAGAATAGAATCATAGAATCATTTAGGTTGAAAAAGACCTTTAAGATCATGGAGTCTAGCCATAATTTATTCCTTCTCTCCCCTGCTGTAAAGGTGGCCTACAAGGTCAGTAAGATCTCTGTATTAGAGCATGAGTATGGATGTAGTTATGGTCCAACAGAAGATTTTTTCCTTAACATACGTTGGAATATTCTCTTGCATACAAAATACATTGTGTATGAGCACATACTTCCCTTTGCTCTCAATTATCTGCAATCATATAATCAAAATATTTCAAATTCTAATGCAAATAAAATTAAATGTCAGTCTGTTTTGATG
Source organism: Calyptomena viridis (assembly GCA_013390005.1). Classification (NCBI taxonomy): domain Eukaryota; kingdom Metazoa; phylum Chordata; class Aves; order Passeriformes; family Eurylaimidae; genus Calyptomena; species Calyptomena viridis. The sequence goes on from WEIV01023790.1 coordinate 17,518, forward strand.
TTATAAATATTCATGGTCTCCTTGTACTTTTTAATGCATGTGTCAAAATAAGCTGTGGTTTTGTTGGAGGCCGGCTGCTTTTCTTACTGTGTGCTCACCTACCTTGAGAAATGAAAAGCCCAAGTGTCATGAAATGAGTGTTTTAAGGTGCTTCTTTGGAGGGGAGATGCACCATCACACCAAGATCACTTTCAGAGCTTGCTTCCCATGCCCTGGCACCTGAAGTGACTCAAAACCTTTCCACTGTTTCTTTTCGCTAGTGCTCCTGAGTCATCGACTGAAAAGCAATTGCTCACCTTTTACAGCTCAGTGTTATAACTCTTTGAAAGAAAGTCTTCTGGCGTTGCTTCTCATACTATGACTAATTTCAACCCCCTTGAGGGGATTTTCTTGGGCATTCTCTGACCACGGTGGCATTGGAGCTGCTTCCGTGTTCCTGACACCCCTTTTGTGTCTCTGACAGGCACCAGAGAATGGATTTCCATAAAATCAGCTGAACTGGAAGATGTATAAAAGAAGTACATTGGGCATTGTTCGTCGGGATTTGCTTTTAACAATACAGTTTTCCAAGGCCGTGAAATATTGAAATATTAAAGGGAAAGTATAGCCCAGTGAAGGAAACATTTATGTATACTTTACAGTACTAGTTGATTTCAGAGATTTTAGAAATTTCTTATAATTCTTTGTGTTAATATACCTGCTTGGACTTTGAGGTCACAACTGCCTTGTGGAGAAATACTGAGTGAATAACAAAACTAGGTGCTGGTGAATCAGAGGAATATAATTTATGATGTGATGAATTAACGCTTCCACATAATAAAATAAGGTGCTCCATTACTACAATATGAAGCTTTAGCTTCTCATGTGGTGAATATAGGTGTGTTTTAACAAGAGCCCAAATTAAAGGAAAGTAATTGCTTACAGTCTAGCAACAAGTATTTTATAAGCAATTTAAATTACAAAAAAAAAAACAACAGTAAAGACTGGGACAGTGGAGAAGATGGTGAGCAAACAAGTATTGAATGTTTGATTAGAAAAAAAATATTTGAAGGAGACATTTCGGTTAGGGACACGTCTCTTTGGAAAACATGCTACTGGGAGGAAAAATCATGTGTATTATTCAGGATCTGGCAATTTTATGTTAAATGTTAAACGCTTTACATTAAATGCTTATGTTAAATGTTTTTATGTTAACTGTTAAGTGCTGCATTTGTTCGTGGAGGGTTTTAGTAATCTTTTTCCAGAAAACCACTTTTTGAAGGGCAAACATGGCATCTGTGGACTTGTTTCTGCTGCTTTTGCATAATCTACAATTTCATATTCATAGTATGTGTATTAGTCTTTGACAAAAATACCAATATGAAGTGACCAAATAATTTTGACAAATTCTTTAATCAGGGGCAATGTGTTTGGCTTCTGAACATCCACCTCTTCTGGCTTTAAAATTAATTTCTACTGCTAGGATAGCAAATGCCTTTTGTTCTGTCCCTGTAGAGTTTAGTGATACAAATTATGTTGTGGAAGAATAAGATCAAATGTATTTTTGAAACCAGTAAAGAGAATGGATGTTAGATCAAAGTAAATTTGACCTCAACATTGAATGTGATTGCTTGGAAAACAGTTTTATTGTTCCAGTTTCACAAACATCATGTAGGGACAAAGAAAAATCTTCCCCTTAAAAAAAAAGTATTTATCCAAAGTGTAGACATACCTTGATTATTAAACTCAGGAAGAGACTTAACTCACATCACATCTAGGCATCTGATCATGTCATCAAAGTTATTAATTTTTTTTTAATGCAAAACGGAATGCTTCCCATAAGGAAGAAGTGCCATCATCTCAGCCCACTGTCTTGTGTATCACAGACTTTGGGCAAGTAGGAGTAGGGATCTGTGCCCACTCAGAGGAGAGAGTTGAAACTTGGGTCCTTCGGATGTGCCTCCGAAGTCAAACTTGTTGAGGGAGTGTAGGCAGACTGAAGTTATCCATGAGATATGTCCAGAGCTGCCAATCACTGTGAAGGCTGAGATGCCTCTGAGCAGAGTGCGTACCTTGGGTGCTTTGGGCACCACTGATTAGGACAACAGCTTGGAGGCAGCATTGTTGATTTTGACCTTGATTTGTTAAAATCCTGTTTAGCATGCATTTGAGCCTTTACATCTTGCAGTGTGTAAACTCTTGCAATGTATCCATTAGATTTCTGCAATTCCTTTATTAGTGTTAAATAAGATTGGCTTCGATGATCCTTGCAGGTCCCTTTCAACTCAGGATATTCTATAATTCTATGAACATGATTTTTGTCAGGATTCTTGATTCTTTTGTCAGGATACTTCTCAGGAAGTAGTTGTCTTTTTTTTCCCCCCCCCCCAAAAACCCCTAGAATATTATACTATTCATGTTGTGCCTCCATATTGTGCTTCAAGTATGGTTTGATTGATGAAGACTGCTTTCTTTTTTTTTTATTCCCCCTTCTGTTTTATAACCAAAACTGTCAATCCTCTTTTATGACCTAGTAAATAACGAGATCAATCACTGCATATTTATCAGAAAAAACAAGGACAGTGACTGAACTAAGCTGGACTGCAGGGGAGGGATGTTTCATATAGTCAAAGAAAAATCCTGGGCCTGCTCAGACAAATTGAAGGACTGCACGAGGGATGTTTACAAAAGCTAATGTTGGGCTCAAGGAGCTAGTCTTCTGGACAGCCCATATCACCAATAAAAAGGGAGAAACACCCATCCAAACAAAGTGAGTGAAACAGCCTTTACTCTCACTTGCTTTATCTCTTTCTGGTCACTATGTGAGGAACCTCCTGGTAGCCCAACACAGTGACACGAACGGCCTCCTTGCTGGATCCCTTATCTGAAATGTTATGAGTCAGTTACTAGCCAGTGGGAGAAGGTGGTGGTGGGAATGCTTCCTTGAGAAAGGATTGGATTTGGGGCTGCGTGTTTCAGCTGTACCACTGAGCAGATTCTGTTCCTTTCTTTCTGTCCTGCACCTTTCAGGCTCATGAGTTTAGTGCAATTCTAGAACTGGAAAAAGGTCATGTTGTAACTGGGACTTTAAATCCATTTTAGTTAAAGTAATAAAAAAGTGATAAGATTGGGAATTTAGTCAAGTCTGTTCCATGGCTATTGCCAGGAGGTACCAGTTTGGAGAGGAAGGTTGCATCACACCTTCCTCTGCCACAAGTCAAACCTGTCAACTGACATAAGGTAGGCAGTTGTTTTGTCCACACTTGAAGAAAGGTGTTGAAAAACTGAAAAACTTCAGAAACACACTTCAAGAATCACCAAGGGTCCATAAAACTCAGTGTTACAGGCAGAGACACCCAAGAAAAGATTCAACAAAAAAAAAAGGTTGAGAGGTTGTTTGAGGGTGAACTCTGTTGTTCTTCCTGGTAAGGGACTTTTAGTCCATGAGTAAAAATGTGCAATGAACCTTAGTGGTTAGAAGTTGCAACTAGTACCAGGCAAGAAAGTGCACATTTTTTAACAGCAAAAGGGAGTGCTTTTACCCAGATGAACTGAATGAAAGAAACTTAGGAGCTTTGTGAGTGACCCCAACTACCCTGCTGCTGCTGGTGACTGCTCCTATGAGAGCCTACAGATGGAGGTAAGGGGCTGTATCTCAGGCACACTAGAGTAAATCTGGTATTTTGAGTCAAAATAATCTTCAATGGTGACTGAAACAAGGTAGGGGTAATTGTATCACACTAAATTACCACAGCAGTGTTTGCCAGAACTGGTGGGTTGTGTCCTTATTGCACTATAAGAACAACCTGTAAGGCCTAGTTGACAGTGACTACTTGTTACTTGGTGAAATAATTGGGATGAAGGAGGCTGGAGTGGTTCTCAAAAGCAGGATGTTGAAATTAGCAAACTTTGTGGTTTTAACTGGATCCCAGCTCTGAGGTCATTTCCACTCTGGAGCAGCCTATGTGTGACAAGGAATACCTGTGCCAGGGAGGTGTTTAGGTACTGATATCATGAATATAAAATATAGACAAGGTTTAAAATATAGGTAAGGTTGTGCTAGGATACATCATGCGTGATGTATGAAGATTAATATGAGCCAGCAATGTGCTCTTGTGGCCAAGGCAACCAATGGCACCTGGAGCTGTGGGGGATAAGGAGGTGGGGAACACTGGTGGGGGGGGACCCTTCCCCTCTGCTCAGCACTGGTGGGGAACTTCAGGAGTGCTGGGGCCAAATCTGGGCTCCCCAGTAGAAGAAAGGCATGCAGCAAGTCCTGTGAAGCGCTATGAAGGTAATGAAGGGATTGAGGCATCTGACATGTGAGGAGTGGCTGAGCAAGCTGGGACTGTTTAGCTCAGAGAAGAGAAGGCTCAGGGGGGTCTCATCACTGCCTGTCCTGATGGAGGCAGTAAGGAAAAGGGAGTAAAGACAAAGGAACTAGACTCTTTTCATTGCTGACCAGTGGCAGGACAAGAAGCAATGGTCATGCTTTGAAATACAGGAAATTCTATTTAAACATAAGGAAGCACTTTTAACTGTGCAGGTGATCAAAAATGTTTGTCCAGAGAGGTTGATGAATTTTGATCCTTGGAGATACTCTGACTGGATACGATCCTGGACAACCTACTCTGTCTGACCCTGCTTGGGCAGGTGGGGGTTGGCCCAGGTGATATCCAGAGGTACCTGCAACCTCACCCATTCTAGGATTCCGCGATACTGTAATGCATGCTATGGACATGGAGTGCTGGAGCTGATGACACTGGTCCTACTAAGACACTGTATGGTTCAAATTCTCATGCATGCAATGTTTTGGTTAGGACTTTTATTGTGGCATAAGCACCCAACTGTTGTTGATTAGTCCCTCCTCTTCTGATGGGCTTCTCTTGTCATATCCTATTGCATTTTAGGATTCAGTTCCAGATCTAGAAATTTGATTGTTTTTGGTTCTTAGATGCATGAGCTTGTATTTGGGATCACATGTGAATTAATTTTTTTATCTCAACAATTGATCAGTCAGTCTATATAATAGAACTGTTTACTGTTTTCCACATTAGCGATTTGTGTGTCATGTTGCAAATTTTACGTGCAGTAATGCTATTTTCATCAAGAGTATTGATAAATGTATTGAAAAAACTTATACCAAAAAAGATCCTTCTATAAACTCACAAAATATGCAATCCTTTAGAATGAAAACACTTTAGCTATAGTATATTTTTATGACTTAGTTGTTAATCAGTTCTAAAAATTAACATTCAATATGTTATATTGATTTTTTTATAGTTATTTTTTAATGCAAGATTATCTCAGATATTTGCTAAAGACACTATTTCAGTCACAATCTTCATTATCAGTCTAATGCTTAATCTCATTAAAACAGTATCAAATTTGTTTGACAGTCTGGGTTCCTGGCAAATTGTGTCAACTGACATTAATAAACCCGTAATCCGTTAATTCCTTCATTAGTATCCTGTAACAGCATTTCTATTAGTTTGCTTGATGACACTTGCTAGCTAAAGCTGCCTGTAGTTACCCAAGTGATTATATTTGTTGCCTGAAAATGCGAGTTCAACATTAAGTTTTTCTATACGAAGTCTGAAATTCTAATTACCGCGGTGCCGTTGCCAAGGGCCCTGACAGCAGAATCACAGGATTGCCGAGCAGGCCATTTTGTCTTCCGTTTCCTGCCCCTTCTCCACTTCCCTAAAGGCGACGGACAGGTTTTTGTGGCTGCCCGCTCGCTCCCCGCCCCGGAGCGCTGCCGGTGCCGGGTCCCGGCCGGGTGGCGCGGGCGGCGGCCGCAGTAGCGCGGCGATGCTCTAGATGGGGCTTCAGCACCGGCAGAGGCGGCGAGCTGGCCTGCCCTCCCCTGTGCGAGTAAAACCAGCCCTTAAAGGCGATGGAGGGGTTGGAAACAGCGTTGTCCCACCTTTAAATTTGTCCTTGTTCCGCTGATCCAGTTGCCTGTTTTCACACGGGCTTGCTGGTGGCTAGAGGCTCAGGGATGGAGACTGGAGCCAGTATTGTTTAATGTCTTTATTATGGAGCTGGACAAGGGGTGGAATTTGGGTTTTGGCTAGATGTTCCCGCTCCTGGGATTTGGCTGCTGGGACTGGTGTAGCACATGCCTGTGCAGCCGAGAGTGACCTCTGGGGATTAGGGGGAACTCTCCAATGTGGAACTCTCCAATGGCCAACCCTTGCCATTGGGAGCTGCTTTCCAGCTGCTTGTCTTGTACCGAGGGCATTTGACACTGCAGATGGGACCGCTCAGCTCATCCACAGGCGGCACCGTGGCTGTGGACCAGTCTGGTGACCACTGACCCCATCACTGCCCCAGCCCTGCCCTGCTGGCTTTGCAGGCATTGCAGAGCTGGCCCCAGCCAGTGAGACCCTGCAGGCTCCACTGCCACCCTCGGGGACAGAGCAACCCCAGGAGACAAGTACGGGCCAGGAAGCAGTTCTTCGGAAGAAAACTTGGGATCTTGGTGGACAACAGATTGAATATGAAGCAGCAAAGAGCCCTGGGATCCTCTGTCTACTGTTACCTGCTGGGAGGGTGTGGGAAAGATTGATGCGGACATTTCTGTCAGGTGCCAGGTGGGAAGACAAGAGGCAGCTGAACACACGTTGGAGCACGAGGAATTCTGACCAGATGTTAGGAAAAAAATCGTTCACCATGAGGGTGGTCAAATCCTGAAACAGGCTTGGAGATACTGAAAACTTGACACAACCCAGTCTAGTTGTCCCTACTTTGAGCAGCTTGTCTGACTGATGGTCTCCAGAAGTCCCTTCCAAACTATGTTAGTCTGTAATTCTGTGATCCTGAAATTGTGTTGCTGTATCCAAACCAGCAGTGTGCCCTGGCCTGTGCCAATGTGCCCTGGCCCATGCTGCCTCCCAGTACATGCATGGTGTGGAGAGTGCTGGCTGATCCATGAAAGCCATAGCACTGGCTGTGGTCATAATTTAACAGGGATGGAGACGGAGTTCCAGTGTCTGGAATGATTTAAGTAAATAAACACAGTTTCCTAAAATATAAATTTGGAAAATAAAAATACCTCTTTATTTCATGCAAATGCTGCTAGCGTGTCCATTACACTAATTTCATTTATGGCAATAGTTACAAGTGTGAAATCCTGATCCTTCTCAGGCTGCATTCTAGACAGGGATCATCAGTGGCTTGTGCACACTAGTACAACTATATACAAATATCATATATACAAATATATCATTAGCAGAGATATTTCATTTGTACTTTTGTAGACTGAAACCCCTTTTTGAAACTGAAAACTGAAATATCAGAATCAAACTAAAGAATTCTTAAGATTTTTCTGACTTCCTGTAATAATACCTTTAGCTAATCATTAATTCCTTATTCCTGGTTAAGATCCCTTTATATCAAGATTTATAAAACATGTTGACTTTTACAATTGTTCAGTTTTTCACATACAGAAGACAGTGTTTACTTTATGAAGTATATATTTTTATATACTATAAAATATGTAATTTTTATAAAGTATTTATATACTTCACATATTTTTAAGCAGGTTTTCTGGGGAAACAGGAAGCCGAGAATCTTTCCTGCACCTTCCAAGTTCACAGTGTCATTCCTAGAGGAAGAATATGAGCCAAAGAAGCAGAAAATGCCCTGCCATCATCCTTTCTCTGTTTAATCTATTAGCTACTCAGCTGTATAATGTATTATCTGTCACACAGTGATAAGCAGCTTAGCGCTCTGAGATAATATTAAATATGTTTGGTTTAGCCTAATTCTACAGCGCTCCATGAGGAGACACACTGATGCCCACCTGGAACTCTTATGAAACCAGTGCAGCCCAGTGCAGTGATGGGGACCCTCCTGCACGGCCTTGGAGGAGAATACACTTTTCAACTCTTGGGTCTTTCCTTCTTTTCTAAAACTGTTTCTTCAGCTCCTGTGCATGCACTTTAAGAAATGAAATATTCAAGTGAGTCTGTGCCCTAGAAAACAAAAATATCCCTGTTGCAGAACACCCAGAAGTTTGCAGGTTAGAATAGAACTGCCTTGATCTCTTGTTTAAAGAGTTCTGCTGAAAAAAAAAAAAAATTAAAAAGAACTCCTGCCCTGCATTTTCCATACTTTAAAAGTACAACTACTTAGTATTTTGTTAGTAGTTCATTGGAGGCTTGAAAATCACATCTAATCACTATATTCTCTCATTACTTGTAAAGTCATGTCACCTTACAAAAAACCTGAAAAATCAGGTTTCTCTTGAGTCTGCTGGAAGCCCTAATGACACTAATACATAGATGAGGTAGCAGTCCTTGCCTCTTTTTGATACTTCTCTGAGGTTGAAGGGATAAAGACTGTGTAATTACAGAGCCTCTCAGCCCTCTCTCCACAGTGGTTCCAACTGTTCCTGGCACAGATGCGTGGACTTCTTTGCTGTTCAGGGAGCTCCATCTGCAGCTCAGTGATCACAAGCTGAATTTTAACCAATAGATATAAATAGATTTGATGGGGATGATGAATGTGATAGTCATCCCTAGACAGTCACTGCCAAGAAAACAGTGATATTGAAAAGTAAAAAAAAAAAAATTGTGGCTTTTTGGAGGGGGAGAATGGAGACAAACTGAGGTGGAAGGAAGCAGTTAAAGCAGATGTAGAACTTAAAAATACTGCTAACTGATACCAATATTGACTAAATAGAATAAATACAGCACTGATTAAAACATGGGGTGAGTGACCCTGAAGTAAGAATTAGTAAATATGACTTGTGGTAGGAAAAGTGGAATAAACACAAGTTTCTGCTCTTTTTCCTTGACTTTTCTGTTCGTTCTTTGCATATTTTAAAACATAATTAGTCCTCAGATCATCAGTTTTAAAAAAAATCTTCTTAGACTTCTTATAAATTCTAAAAGTACTATTTTAAGAGGATTGAATGTATTCCTTTTGGTGGGAAATTACATTTGACATTGGAGTTAAATGTCATATGACCTCAAACAAGATGGGTGCCAGTGCTGAGAAAACTGAATAGAGGGGTACAATTTCCACAGGATTTAAAATTAACCTCACTGGATGATTGGCTTACATTTCTAATCCGATATATCAGGCTAAATATAGACTTTGAAGACAATTTCTTTCCATGCAAATAATCACTGCAGGCTAAAATTGAGTAAAAATGTAAATTAAGACAGAAAAATACTAAATTAAATTGTAGACAAACTGTCACTTGCTAGAATGTTGACCTGAAGAGGTCTGCAATGGAGAGAATACAGAAGTGGAAAAAATAAAGAGCAAAATAATTATGTTTGAATATATATTTATACAGGGAGAGTTTCTGATGCTGTCAGCAACATCTGCCAAAGATCTACCTTTAGAGACATCACTGCTGACTTTCAAAAATTTCCTGTTTTATTGCTGCATTTTAATCATTAACTATGAATGGCGTCCCTGAATGATCTGCAGGAGTTATGAATCATTCATTATAGTTATAACAATTTTTTTTTTGAGAACACCAGGAAAAGGACAGTAAACCCTTTAGACTAGAACTAATATTTTAAGAAATGCTACAAATCAATACTACAAAAAACAAGGTCACAGAAGGAACCAGAGAGTGAGGACTTGAGAATAAGATTGTATGCAGGTTTTTTGTTTTCTTTTGTTTTCTCCTCTAGAATCCTAAATTCCTGAAGAATGTAAGTATCACCAAATATATTATGTATGTAGATGCAACTCAAATTTAGTAAGTCCATACTAATATTTTGTAGATAAGAGAGCTGCTTCTGTACAGGAACCAGCCCTGTGGCACTAAACTGGTTTGGGAACAGTCTTTAATTTCCAACATTAAAGCAAGACATGAATTTCCATGTGACAAACAAAAAAATATTTGCTTCACTGACAAAGGTTCCTATCTCTGTTGGAATTCAGCAAGTTCCAAACATAGGAGAAATATATAATCCAGTTCCTTTGGTTTTATTTATTTGTTAGTAACTTGTACTAAAAAGTAAAAATAGTCCTTAGTGCCTGGGGAAGCTCACAGAACGGTTTTTGATCATGAGAAATTTGCTCTGAATCCTTAAAGGGTATATTCTTAATACATGAATTCCAGTCTGTGAAAGAAACTATATCTTAAACCATGATCTTTGTTATATCCTAGTCCCATAAAAATCATTGTCATTGATTCAACATCTAGATGCAGCTTTTAGACAAACAGATGAGACAACCCAGCCTTGGAAGTGACAGCAACATGGAGAGAAAGTGAAGATACCACAGGTAAAGCTGAATTTGAATAATCTGAAGATGTTTTACATATGAAAACCATGACTAACAATTACCTACTGCTTTTCATGCTTAATGGCTGCATCCTAGTGAGTGACAAAATGCAAAGATTCTAAAAGAAATGTTGAAAGAGAGACTGTCTCTCAGAAATTGCTTTAAAGAAGATATACAAGGTTGGCTGCTAAACTCAGAACCAAGTGAGGTTTTTCAGACTGTAGGCCAGTGTCTCACTACTGGGTCATGCAATGGAAAGCCCTCACCAGTCACATCATGAAAAGAAGTCTGATCTTTGAATTCATGATAATTCACAGTTGTCTCCCTCTATGAATCTGCAACTCATTTTGTGGGGTACCTGTCTTTCACACAGATTGTCCCATTTATTTCACAGAAATCTGAGTGAGGTTTACTCAATGGGAATAGGGACTGCAGCTACGGGCTTTAGTGATTTGATGGGGAATTGAAATGAAAGAGGTGAACTGGCTCTATGAGCATATGAAATAACATTCTTCCCTTCTGTGAGGTCTTTGCTGGACCCTTGCTAGTCTTTGACCCACTGATGATGTGAGGGATCTCAGGAGGAACCCCTCACACGGGCCTCCTGTCCAGCCCATTGTGTAGTCCAAAAGCTCTGAGAAAAGGTCTGCTTTATGTCCTATTATCTAGACTCCATTAAGAAATCCTGCATCCAATTATGACACCAAAGTATCTATTGTATTGAGTGTAATATTTCTCAGACTTTCCTAAAATGTAGTCATCAATATTAAAATGTTAGTATAGTGTCAAAGCTATCTTCTGTTAGTTTAGATAGAACTGGTAGGATTTTTTATGTGTAGAAGTTAGACTGGGCATCTCAGATATTTATCCACTTAAGGTCTGACATAGTTGTTGTATAATACTTGTCCATTTGTGGAGAAATTGTGGTCAAAAGAATTCTTCTGTATGCAAATAAGGAAATTTATACGAATAAGGTTTTAAAAAAAACCCTTACCTTCTTTTTCAGGAGTTATCTAAGAGAAGCCTNGACAAACAGATGAGACAACCCAGCCTTGGAAGTGACAGCAACATGGAGAGAAAGTGAAGATACAAAGCTGAATTTGAATAAGATGGAGATGTCTTACATATGAAAACCATGACTAACAATCACCTACTGCTTTTCATTCTTAATGGCTGCATCCTAGTGAGTGACAAAATGCAAAGATTCTAAAAGAAATGTTGAAAGAGAGACTGTCTCTCAGAAATTGCTTTAAAGAAGATATACAAGGTTGGCTGCTAAACTCAGAACCAAGTGAGGTTTTTCAGACTGTAGGCCAGTGTCTCACTACTGGGTCATGCAATGGAAAGCCCTCACCAGTCACATCATGAAAAGAAGTCTGATCTTTGAATTCATGATAATTCACAGTTGTCTCCCTCCATGAATCTGCAACTCATTTTGTGGGGTACCTGTCTTTCACACAGATTGTCCCATTTATTTCACAGAATTCTACTTATCTGAGTGAGGGAATAGGGAATAGGGACTGCAGCTACGGGCTTTAGTGATTTGATGGGGAATTGAAATGAAAGAGGTGAACTGGCTCTATGAGCATATGAAATAACATTCTTCCCTTCTGTGAGGTCTTTGCTGGACCCTTGCTAGTCTTTGACCCACTGATGATGTGAGGGATCTCAGGAGGAACCCCTCACACGGGCCTCCTGTCCAGCCCATTGTGTAGTCCAAAAGCTCTGAGAAAAGGTCTGCTTTATGTCCTATTATCTAGACTCCATTAAGAAATCCTGCATCCAATTATGACACCAAAGTATCTATTGTATTGAGTGTAATATTTCTCAGACTTTCCTAAAATATAGTCATCAATATTAAAATGTTAGTATAGTGTCAAAGCTATCTTCTGTTAGTTTAGATAGAACTGGTAGGATTTTTTATGTGTAGAAGTTAGACTGGGCATCTCAGATATTTATCCACTTAAGGTCTGACATAGTTGTTGTATAGTACTTGTCCATTTGTGGAGAAATTGTGGTCAAAAGAATTCTTCTGTATGCAAATAAGGAAATTTATACGAATAAGGTTTTAAAAAAAACCTTACCTTCTTTTTCAGGAGTTATCTAAGAGAAGCCTATGCTGATCATGGCTAAAATAGGTAATGGATGAGAAAGGTATGCTGTCTAAAATAAGTTTAGCAACATAGTTGCCTGGCCATACCTTCATTAGTTATTTTATATCTGCTATTCTGAAAGTAATTCTAGTTCAGTCTAGCTGCATTTAGAAAAAATCAATGGCAGCACTGATGTGCTTACCTTTGCCAAGCCAAGACCCGACCCTGCTGCCTGCATGATGTGTTTGTTGCTTAGTGAAACAGAAAGCATGTATCTTGAGAAGATGGTTTTGATGAATCAAACAAATAATATTTCTTGCAGTAAGATTACTTTTGCTAACCTTTCATAACTTCTCATTTGACTTGCCATGTTTGCTTTACAGATTTCCAATGGAGACCAGTTGTGTGTCTTTCATCATCCTTTTACAATTAATTAAAAAAAAAAGAGAAAAAGAAAAAAGCTTATATTAGCTTTTTGTTCTTACTATCCAATTCATGCCCTGAATAGTCCGGAAACTGTCTTAAGCTGTGCCTTCACTGACAGAAGTCATACATACTTATTGTGTCGACCGGAAGTTCTTTCAGTGAAAAACATGGACACAAAGATTGTAATTTTTTCTGTAAAGAAAATCTGGTAAGATCAAATATGGCCAGGGATAATGGTACAGTTTTGTAGCTAACATATGGGAAGTGCTAAAAATGCCACTTAGCACTTTCACCACTACATTTTACAACTGAACAACAGTTGCAGGTTAATTTGTCCTGTATGGAAAATATTATTTCCCAACTGTTATCTCCCCCATACTTTTACAGCAGTAGAAAGTAAATCTCAGGTAGACCTGAGACAGAGCAACAGCTGCACCAAAGTTCTAATTGGGAAAGACATTGTGCAAAAAACAGGACATGGAAATGCAAAATGTAAAAAACTTTATTCTACAAATCAGAAAGGAATAAATAAATTTTAGCAAATTTTGCAGGATTACTTTACTAAAGAACACATGAAGTATATATACTTGGACAGGCTTAGCGCAAAAGAGTTTGGGTTGAGATTGGGAAGACAATGCATGGAAGGACAATGATTTCTCTAGCATTGCCTGAGACATTGTATGGTTCCTCATTTATTTGACTGCTGTTTAGCCTTGCTTACATTGCCTCCTACATGTTCCTTTGTTCAGTGTATTAGTTGCACAGACTGTATCTATGCTGACCTGATGGTGCCAGGCCAGACAACTTGTTTCCACCCAGTGCACTTCCTTCTCTGAATCCACTCTTCTGCTTCTGCACAGGCAGTAGAGGGTCCTCTCTGTTCAAACCAGCCCACAAATTGCAATCAGTTCCCAGGGTGATATAGCCTGTCTACAGCACATCCTTAATCACTGCTGCCACTTTTTCTATTCCTTCCTTCTCCCTCCACCAGATGCAGCTCGAACTTACTAGTCCCCTCTCCAATTTGGGTAACAAGATTCATGTGTTTTGCCCACTCTCATTTTACTTGGTCTCTGCCCTTGAAACCTGTAATGCCATCAGGGGCAGCACTCCCCTGGTCTTGAAGAATGCCAGTAGGTTGGCTGCAGCTGCTTTGATGGAGCTAAATTCATGCCATTTATGCATCCTGTCTGTGGTAAAGGTCTCTGTCAGTTGCACATCATCTTTTGCAGAAAGATGGGCTACTCCTGTGACAGGGCAGGTGTGTTCATGCTGCACATGTGGACACCTTTGGCCTTTGAGCTGAGGATTAAGAGTGGGCCAAAGACTCTTTCTTGCTGGTTCCTAAAGGTCATCTCAAATCTGTGATGGAGTACAGTCTTGTGTCCCCTCAGTGTGAGCATGGCCTCCACTTATGATTTTGACCCCATGCTTGAAATGCAGTGCATGCATAATCTTTATCCTCAAATTTATGTTAGCTTTCCAAGTTGAGATGTTTCTGCATCTCCCTGTTCTGTGAAACATCTAAAAACCTCCTAACTATAAAAATATTAACTTTTCTTAGTTCATTTAGTGCATACACTTTAGGAAATATGGCAATATTAATGTCCTCAGCTGCTTCTTATTCTCCACAAGTTTACTTACTCTTTGTCCTTATATATGTAAATATGATTGTGGACCTGCTTCTGCATCCTGAAAGAAATGAATCCTCTAAAGTGCCTTGTCAGAGTAGAACTGGTCAGACATGGAAAAACAGCTGGAAAACAGCCAAAATGAACATGGTGGTAGATTGTTTTTCTGAGGGCTTGGCAGACAGTCCCTCCCAGAAAGAGCTGGCAGGAATGTAATGCTCTATAGCTGCTCCTTGAGTGCACTTCACATCTTGAGTACTCAGTAATTCAGGTCTCATCGGAACTGCAGAAGGGGAAATGAGGTTTGTGGGGGCTTCCATCCCTCATCCCTCTGCAGTAATAAAGATTACTAAAGGTTGTCCAAATCAGCAGAAATAAGGATGCAAGCCTAAAGATCTTGACATTTTCGAGTCTGATTTTTTTTGCAGGATCCTGGGATGAAAGAGTAGACAGGGCAGAAGGCTGGACACTGACTGAAACCTGCCTGTGTTCCTGCTCCTCAGTCAGAGCCACCAACTTCAGCAATGGTGAGATCTTTAAAGACACAAGAAAAAAATGAACTCTGGAACTTCTTATACAATGTAGCTGTAAGTTTAAGGAATGATGACTGATTTAATACAGAACATGTTTTAATCTCCAACTTCAGTTACTGCAAGTCAGATGACTGAGCTATATGAAATGATGAATTTCACAGGAAAATGTTTTTCTTTTCAAAGGTTCTTAGTATCAGGAATTCATGGAAGGAATCAAATCAGCCACAGATACTAAAACTAGTCATGCTTCAACTGAAGAGCAGCAGATTGTGACTTTGCCTAAAGGGCAGGAGAATGGACTCATACAGCTTTGGAACTATCTAGGTATATTTAGAATGAAATGGTATGAAGGAAGGCTTACTCAGCAATTCGTGGATTTTTAATTTTTTTCTTGATTTGTTTTGGTTTATTTTCTTCAGTTATTTATAAAGTGGTTGTACAGAAATAATTCCGAAATCAAGAACAGCAGTACTTTTCTGCTTTCCTCCAAATGCCACAAATTTGTGAATACAAGTATCAAAACCTCTCTCAAAATTGTTCCAGTTCTGTCTCTTCCCAAGAACCTGCTTTAACACATGCACTTTGTAGAAGCTGCAGGGCAATTCAAGTCATAAGAGAAAAAGCTTTATCTTGGGACTTTATCTCTAAAATCTGACTGTGTGGAAAGATGAGAAATGCTCTGAATGTAAACTTCTGACCACAGTGAAGGTTCTGGAAAAACAGTCTTGCATGAAACCGAGTTTGTTATTGAGAGATGTCAGTGATTAATAAAACAGCCAAAGCATTTTTGCAAGGGATAGTGTGATCTTGACTAGGAGCTGCTTGACCTGTTGTGCATGAAGAAGAGGATTCATAATAGTATGCACAGCCCACAGCTGTAGGCATTAAAGGACAACTGAGAAGATGTACCCTGGACATTCCTTTGTAATTAAAATACCTTAAAAATACAGTGGCTTCTAGGATGTATGCAGGGAACTGGGCTCCAAACAGCATTATCTCATACACTTTCAAGCTGTGTCTAGCCAAGATGTTTACAGGCTATCAGCCACCATGCTGAGTGCTGTTATGCAACAAGTGGAACAATCCTGTACTTACATTACATTACTTAGATCATTTTGCATGTTTTAGAGCCTTTAAGTTATCTTTCTCTTGGGTTCTGCAGTGTGAGAGCAACATTTCACAGAACACAGAGAAGTAACTGATGGGTATGAACAATACACAGATCAGAAAACTTCTAATATGCCTTGGACAGACTGCTCCTTTCAGGTGAGAAATGAAGCCACTTTTGCAGTCCTGAAAAAGTTTCTCCCATATTTTTCTCGTATGCCTGTTGCCTCTTGCTACACAAAGCATCTTTTATCATAATTAGAATGTTCTTTGTCCAAAGTTGTACTTTTAGACTTCTGTTTTCACATACTCGTACGCCTTAGTTTTGTGTGTACTTTGTTACCTTAGCAGCAGTAAAGTTCTGTTTAATCTTCCATGAAGATCTGGCATAACAATGAATCATTCTTACCAGGAAATCTTTAGAAACTACCCCTTGCCGTCCATAAATTCACATTTTCAGCTCTACTCTTAGAATGAAGTATTTCTGCACCTCCTGTAAACATTGGAAACTGCTCATAAATCATTTTAGCAATGTTTTTAATTTATTATATTTCTTCTGCTTAACTAAATGTTTGTATCATGCCTCTAGAACTGTACAATAGAAAGGGAGTTAAAGGTGTGGTCTCAGGACATTTACCAGCAGCAGCTGCAGAACAGAGTGTGATGTCCAGTCTTAACCTGAAAGCGCAAAATGTTACATGATGATACCTGATAAATTTTATCCTCCTCAGAGTAAAAGTTCCCTGCTTAGGAGCCACATAAAGTAAGAGGTTGCTCTACAAGCTTCAAAATCTTCAACCTCTCAGTGTAATTTTTTTTTCCTTAACTTTCTGGATCACTTCCACAATGAACTATCTTCTTTATGCATATGGGAATGCTAGCAAAAGAGAAAAAATGAGAAAGCTGCCTGGATTTTCAGTGCCCATGTTGCATCCAAATTGATACTGCGAAATTAGAAGGGCAAAATTTTTAGCCCAAAATATTACAAATTTACTTACAGAAATTGAGAATTACAAGAAAATACACATTGTTACTACTAATACTAAAATACACATTGTTCAAAATCTGCTTCAAAAGGTGTTTGAAAGGACATTTTAATTAAGTTGTTGCATTCATTGTCAAGTGGTAGAAGGCAGGGCCCTCTTCTCCATCTTTGATGGTGTCTCTAAATATATGCAGAATAAGGATGCTGAAGCTTTGGCTAAAGCTGTGTCAAGTGTGATGAATGGAAGATCTCCATGAACTCTGGAACTTTAGCTCAGTTTGAGTCTATCAGCTCTGGCCATGAGTTTAGCTACTCAGACTCCATTTTAAAATTCAAACTGTAGCAACCTACTGACTCAAGGGCTGCAGGAGCAAAAGGGAGACACTAAAAACAAAAAGAAAAATGTACGTTGTCTTGGCTGGCTAGAGATCAGTTTAGGGCACTTGAAATGGAATAGTGGATCTGAATTCTTCTAACAGATGATGGTTTTACCTTTCCAACTAACTCATTTTTCGCCCACAGCTTTTTGTGAATTTATGCAGCTCAGAAACACTTTCAAGTGAACTGAAATGAAAGTTGTTTGTTTTCCGGATGGGAGAGGAGGCTGAATCTGTGGCTTTTGGAGGTTACAAAGTAAAGGATTCTTATAAGGACGGGAAACAACCTTTAAATTACCTTAGTCACGGATTTTACAATCTCATTGAATTCTTAATTTTCTTATTCACAGCTCATGCTTTTTCCAGTTAGTGCCACTCCAACATGGTTTCTCTAGGTTATTGTTTATTTGTCAAGGCTGTCTCTGAGAGGTAGGAACATCCTCTTCTATTTAGTGGGAGATAAAGATGTTCAGTGTCCTTCAGAATCAAACTTGCTACCTTTTATCTTTTTTTTTTGTTTTGCTGTATTTAAGAAATATATTAGAAAGCAGGAGTTATTAATATTACAATTTAATGTTATATATTAGCGCTGTGAGTGAATTACATACAACCAGCTGCAGTGAGTTGCTTTGATTCTATTTGTTTCACAAAATAAAAATATGGCCAAAATAGAATATTAATTCCAATATTTTCTAGTAGTGAGTAAACAGAGAAATAAGTGGGAAGTAAGCATGTCCATCTTTTAAAGAAAACTTAGAGAAACACAGGAAAATATGTTATCAGAAATAATCCTGCAGTGTGAAGGAAATTCACCGAGTAAGGTAATGGGAATTTTCCAGCAAATTCCTATAATTACTCACCTATCACAGAATTTTAACAAATTGCTTGGTGTTACAAACCAACATAAAGCAAAGTTTGTCTCCTTTGCTCCTTTTGCTGATCAGTCAGCAGCAATTAAACAGTAAACCCTTGTTGGTCACTGGTTGGTGATTCCCACAGTAAAAGTTATGCTCCAGTGAAGACAGGAGCACTGAAGGCAGAAAATCTTAACCTTTGTACCTAAGTGTACTCTGATGAAGTTTACTTTTTTTCAATAAGCACTATCACGAAAGCAAAGTAATGGATAGCTATGAGTCTTTGCAAGATTGGTACTCGAATTCCCACTTTAAGATTGGATTTTATATTGCTGATATTAAGCTCCACTCCAGAGGACACTGAAGTCAGTGGAAAGCTTCCCAACGACTTCTACAAGATAAATCAAGATCAAAGCGAGCGAGGATTTTATGGCTCTTGCTGGGTACCTTTCTAAGACTTGCAGGATTTCAAAATAAATGATCAATATTAAAATGCAAAGAAAGCTTTAAGAACGTATTTAGCAGCAAGTCAAGGCCTGTGTTTAGTATGGACAGTGGAAGATCACTGAGGGCGGTGGCAATGCAAAGGTGCGAAGGAGGCTGACACCACACACTTCAGCCTTGGGGGGAAATGGTAGGAAGAGAGAGTTTAGTCAGAAGAAATGAGTAACCATCTGGCTGCATACAGAGAAGAGGAAGAGGGTAACAACTGTAGTAACATGTGCAAGGCTGGGAGTTGTGTGGTTCTTAGACTTTAAATAAAGACAGGCTGTCCTCACAGACCCAAAAGCTGATGAGGGCTGTAGGGATTCCCCTTGGTCCCTTGCAGATGAGCAGACTGATGAAGGGTTATTTGGGGTTATCTGCTTATCCTGCTGATTAATAACATCTGTTCCACGGCTAACAATATTGGGATCTGTACATTTATACCAGGGAGTGAAAACGGGCAGCGCTGTTTAACTCCTTCGGGATGTATGGTGTAGGACAGCCCCCTCGCCTAGCGGCCTTACCCACCCTGCGTTTGTCCCAGTAGCTTGCCTTGATGGGAATGCCTGCCCAGAACGGCTTTATTTTCCATCCCTTTGCCGCAGTGGGATGCCAGTGCGGCGGCCAGTGGGACCAGAGCCGGACCCGGCAGTTCCGCACGGGGCAGGAGAACCAGGAGCAGCCTGAGCCTGGTGGGAGGGAGGACCAGCCCGCTCGGCGGGGCGGATCAATTTCACGCGTTGTCCACCTCGACCTGTGGGCAGCGCACCTGCAGGGCTGCACAAGCCCTTCGCAGCTTCTCAAGGGCGCACGGTGGCACCGGGCAGCCCCGGGCGCTTGGCACGGCAGCTGGGGGCGGGCAGGCTGCCTCCCACCTCTGTCCTAAGGCTGTCCCCGCCCGGGGAGGACTACAGTGCCCGTCGGTCCCTGCGCGCCGCCCCCACATTCCCGCCTCTCGCCGCTATCGCCTGCCTCCTGCCAGCCGGGAGACGGACCCGGCTCTCCCGGGAGAGGCTGCGGCCGCTGGGCAGGGCAGGGCAGGGCAGGGCAGGGCAGGGGGTGCTGCGGGCGGTG
>WEIV01023790.1:37406-94596 GCA_013390005.1 Calyptomena viridis
GGGCTGCGCGGGGCCGGCACCGCTGCTCGCCCTCCCCGCGGCTGCCGAGCCTGCCTTCGGCTCCGAGCCTTCGCCCCGCACTTCGCCACGGACCCGAGACTGCGCCCGGGGGCTGTCCTGGAACGCCGGGCTGAATTTACCGGGGTTGTGTCTGCGATGGAGCTGAAAAATACAAGTATCGCCAGCAAAGCTGCCAAAGCTTAATTAGTTCGAAAATTGCCTTTGGCAAACCAAGCACCCCGAAATCTCTTTGTAGGGGACAAAGAGGTTTGTGTGTATTTAAGGGGTCTTAAAGATGATTAAACCGGGCTAAAGTTTCCCTCTTGGGAGGCGGTCAGCAGGGGAGACCGCCCCTTGGGACGCCGAGCGCGGCAGGTGCGGTGCTTCGGTGCCTGCCAACCGCGGCAGGATGGACAGATAAATACACGGAGAGCCTAGGGACAGGCTTCAGGCCACCAGCACCTCTCTGCATTAAGAAATACTCTGGAAAAGGTACAGCTCCTCCCAAACTCGCTTTTGAAGGGCATCACTGCGTTCTCTGTTTAATTGAAGCTCATACTGCATTTTCTTATTAATTATGCATGTGACCTATGATTTTCCATATTTTCTTATAAAATGACAGCTTTCCATTAAGGAAATCTGGGTGTAAGTGTTCTACTGAATTCGTTCTATCAGAAGGATTTAAATATAACTGATATCCTTTATGCTTCAGCAGTGAGAGCAGTGGCAATTTTTGCGTTGCAGGAGGATGTAGCACTGAATTTTCCCATCAGGAAGTTTATTGTGTGTTCACTTCCTTCAGCCTTTTACTATGTGGCACTAGTTTTCAGTTCAGT
This sequence comes from Calyptomena viridis, assembly GCA_013390005.1. Classification (NCBI taxonomy): domain Eukaryota; kingdom Metazoa; phylum Chordata; class Aves; order Passeriformes; family Eurylaimidae; genus Calyptomena; species Calyptomena viridis. Next base: position 38,243 of record WEIV01023790.1, read on the forward strand.
GGCATGATGACAGGTGTGTGTTCTGATATGTTTTGGCACTAAGTGTTCAAAATGCTTAGTGGCTAAATTACAGCTAATAAAAACTAATTATCCGTTTCAGTAGCCAACTGAGTAAACACAGTGTCTTAGGAACTCTATAACCCATGTCTGTCAAGCATCCTATAAGAGGAACATCTTCCCTGCATGGGCAGTTGTTTCATGCTGGGTAGCATAGTATTGCTAGGTTAGGTTTCTATTTCATGCCTCATAGGTTGAAAAATAATACATAGTTTCGTATTTTATTTTTGTTGAAGGCCTAGAAAAGGGCCACAGAATTAGCTCACCCACATCTCCAGTCTGCAAGGAGGTTAATCATAGGGGTTTTTGTTCTGCTCTCTCCTTACCCTGTCTGCCTGCAAGGTACATATCCTGTTAGCAGCAGCAATATAACACTCTTAACTGTCTATTAACCCAACAAACCAAGTCTGAATTTGACAAACAATTTAATTTACACATTGGTTCACTTGCTGGCTTTTTTTTCTGGGTTGGACAACAAGAAAATTATATATAATCGGGTTAACAGTTTACATGCCAACATTAGTGAACTTCATCTAGGCAGCAGTCCGTCTCAATACAGCCTAGCCAGAGAAGAACAGATGATTTAGGGATTGAAGGTACTGTTATACAGGACAAGAGCTGTGACATCTCTTTTCAGTAGTTTTTCCTTATTTGTGTTATCACAGGATTTAAGAACTTTGATTATGGGCTAGGTTCCTGCTGTTCTCAGTGTTGTATCGCAGAGGCTTTTTTTCCGTGGGCTTTGCAGGGGGTGTCTATAAATCCTGGGTAAATGATGGAGGAAAATGACAAAGAAAAAGCTATTATTAGCTGGTTATGTGGGAATCTGCATGTGGAGAAAAAAGTGGTTACTGTATTGCATGTCTCTAAACATGGAACTTTTAAAATCATTTTCGTTCTCCTAGAGCTAAATGTTAGTGTAAGGAAACAAAAAGTGTTTGAGTCATGTAATTCCTTGTCATCTCCTCCAACCTTAAGCACAATTACGTCAGCTATTTTCTGGGATCCTGTGCAATTCGTGAGACAGGATGATTTCCCTGTCTAAAGAAATGAGTAACCCTTATAGATCCTCCTTTGTCTCCTGCTAAAAATGGTGTTGGAATCCATAGTTTAATTTCTACCTGTAGGTCAACTTGAGCCAAATTGTAGGCTAGCTGCTACTAAGAGTGGATGTTGCTTGGATTAGTACCTGACCTGCTGTAATTGACCAAAATTCTATATGTAATACTAGCTGATAAACAAAAAGCAATGTCATTGTGACACAATTCACTTTCCTAATCTCACTAGGCATACTTTGTTAAATTACTCTTTATTTTAAAATAAAAAGTCCATGTAGTCTCCATGTAAGCTTTTGTTTTGGCAAGTATAGTGAGGTAAAATCTTTGTATGTGACTCCTTTTGAAATCTTCAAAATGCTGAGGTCAAATCATAAGCATTTGGCTGAAATTCCTGAGAAATATACTGATTGTGCAGTCAGCACAAGTTTCAGTTTGCACAAATAAAACTTTCCCTGAAAACTACTAAACTATTTATTGATTCTGATACTTGGTGTAATTTTGTTTGTGCTAAAGAAGATAAAAATATGCAAGTGTCATACATAATTCTAAGAGATAAGTGGCATACAATGTTTTGGGGGGTCATTCAGAAGAATGAGAAAAGGAAATAATTGGAGCAGATGAGAAGGAGCCAAGAATAACAGGAATTGTCCCTCCATTTGGTCTTGGAGTTCTCCCTGCAACATCTTCCAAATAGCTGAAGGTTCTTAGACGCCTGAGAGGTTAACGGTAATAACTGTTTGTGTGTGTGTTTTGTTTGGTATTTTAATAAAACTTGTGACTACAAACTCCTCATGAGCTTAAAATAGCTCACAAATCCCAAAACCTAGTTGTTGCTTGAGTGGAAACATTGATTTTCAGTGTATAGGGAGTTGAACTGCGGGTTTAGCCTGCAGGGACACCCTAGACAGGTTTCTGAGACCACCTTGTGAGAAGGGAGGAGTGTGTGTGTGTGTGTACATTTCTGAATAACCTCGTGTTGTTTTAGGCATGCATTAGGGCAGATCTGATTGAATCACAATGTGAAGCCTCCGAATAGGCAGGCAGGCATGTTTCTACAAGCCTTACTGTCTCCTACTTTTTCTGACCTGAATTTCTACTTGTGTTGTTGAGCTGTGTCTTGAATTCCAAGCACTTCTTTGTAGGGCTGGGGAGACAGGCTTTGCTACTCCTCCTTGATAAGGACATTCAGTGTTCTTTTGTGCTTAGGAGAAAGGTTATTTTAAAAGTACCCTTACTTTTCTCCCTCAGCAGTGCTTCGGTGTTTTCAGGGAATAGTTTATGTCCGTGTTTTTCACCTAATCATTCGTAGGTGACTGTAATTTTATCTGTTTCACTTTTTCCAGTCTATCAATAAAAATTTACACTTGTGCTACCGTACTGTGTACTGACTCATAGTTAAATGGTATTCAGTGTTTTAAAGCAGCTGTACCTTTGTCAGGAAGCTAGTAGTATGAGCTAAGTAACTCTATGTCTAGAAATACCAAATCAGAGAATACTTCAGTCTTGCAGTCAGAGGACTGAGGATCATGCAAGGGGAATACCATTGAAGAGCTTTCAAATAATGGAAAAGCTTCAAAGAACTACCTCACTTGTACTTTCTGCTTTGTTTATTGAAGCTTCATCTGTTAAGCTGGACCGATAATATAGGGAAGTTAGTGAAATAATGACACAGTGGGTAGGATCTACTCTTGACTAGTGAGAGATGTGAAACACTTTCCTGTTGACATTTTTGTGTGTTCACAAGGGGAGAAAAACACATCACTGAAATGAATTCCATTCAGTGTACAGGGGTAAGTGCTGCTCAGCCACATTCTCCATGAGAACATGTTTAGGGGGACAGGAGGATTTTGGGAGGAACAGCAACAATTTGAAAAGAGTAGACTTTTTTAAATGACCAAAACTTGGACTTTGACTCTTGCTACTGAAGAGAATTATGGATTTTTTAATAGGAAGCTTTGTAAGTGCAGTTATAGTTAAATTGTTTCTATAGCAAATATTTGGTTTATGAGACTAAAGCTTTGCTTTCGTTTAAGCGTATTATGGAGGTCAAACAAGTTGGATTTTTTGTTTCCTGGAATGACTTTAAGTCACGTTATAAAACATTGGAATGTCAGAATAATTACAGTCATGTTTATTTGGTTCAAGTGTTGTTGGGTAATGTAGTGAAGACAAATACAGTGCTAGCATTCTTAAGACTAAGCTGGTCTATCGATGGTGAATTTCAACTCCACCTATGTTTGTACAAAGTCATTGTGCTTCAACATTTTTCTTAACACTTCTCAGGAATATCGTGCATCTCATTGAGAGGTGTGGAATAAGTTAACTTAGAATATGTGACTTCTAGAATATCCACCATCTAACTTTTTTTTTTTTTCGCTTCTCTGCACCCCAAAAGCACAACAATCAAAACTGAAAGTGATTTAGTTGAGTGATTCAAGTGCCTTTTGTGGGAACAGTTAGTTATGGTGGTCGTTTGGAGGGATTTACAACTTGTTGCATGTGATTTACAGAAGTTCAACTACCTATAATATAATAAGCTTTGCAAATTATAAATATTTATCATGATTTTTTAATATTAGAATTTCATAGAATCAGATCAGAGCAGCAGGTAAGTTAGCTTTTCAGAAATGAGACAATCTTTACAGTTAGAAGCAATACTTCAATATTTACATGGGAAGTAGCAATAAATGCTTAACCCACAATATTGTCTAACATCTATCAGCATGCTGAGGATACACCTGTTGGATTGGATCTTCAAAGGCTGATTTATGAATCCCACAGGAACATTGTACTGTGTCACTTCACTTGGTCAAGGTGGTAGTGCTTTTAGTTGTGCACCCACAGAGCAGTACTGTAATCAAAGCAATGATACTGGAAGAAAAAAGTTGGATCCTTGCTCAGTCACTAAACACATCATGTGTGTTCACATCTTGGACATTTGCATTTATATCATGTCCATAGGAGAAATCTGGAGACTTTCTGGATCTAGTCCCTTTGACTGACAAAATTAGTTCCCTCATCCTTCCTCATAAGTTTCTTATTGGGTCAGGTGGCTCATAGTCATCTTTGCTGGCTTCTGTCAGTCTTATTTTGCAGGCTTGTGATAGAGGGGACCTGAGAGCCTCACTCATGACTGTGAATTTTGCAAGGCAAGAAGATCAGTACTGAAGGTTTTCACCTTAAGGACTGACTGTCTGTGGATCTAGGTTTCAAGTCTGTATTCCAAATAAGTCTAAATTCTGGTTATGTTCTCCTGCCTTGTGATGGAGAGAACTGTGAGCCTCTGAACAGCAGTTCAGATAGCTTAAGGAACACGTTCAGGAGGGAGCTGAGTGAGAATCCTAGTCGCAGGGATGCAAGTGGAATTTCTGTGTGGTGTTCAGTACCTAACTGTTGCACCATTCTTGTATGCACTAGTGCTTTTCAAATATTTACATTTCTTCTTGGCAGATAGTGTTTGTCAGAAATAGTGCTACCTTGAAGAACATGCTGTGGACGACACAGTCTCATGAGCAGTAGGACGGTTACTGACCTTTGATTACAATTGTAGCTGTAATAAAACTTTAAAGGAGTTATTGTTCTGACTGGGTTTATGAAAACTTTCCCCCTTTGTTTTTCCATAGAGTACAGCAGTGCCAAAGTACAAGTCCCCAAATGGGAATACTGATGGTGACCCGTTCTCCTTAATCTTCCACCCATATCATCAAAACCTAGACATTCTTTTTCCTGATCCTGATCATTGTGTCAGTGCTCACTGGATGTCACATATAACTGAATTTGATTGTATTAATGAAAAAGAATATTGAAGTCATTACTAACTGTATGCAATTTATTAGTACAAATTACTTTTGGAATGCTTTTATTTTCATATTGTTTTGTGAATGAAAATTCATTTGGGCACATAACTCACCTGTCTCTCTAGAGGAGGAAAGGCAGGGATTGAAGGCTATGAAGTTCTTTGGTTGTCCCCATTTTGTTATCTGACATTAGGACACCAACATATAAAGTGCCACATTTACAGTTGTCATTGTCAAATTATTCTCTGCCAAGGCAGCTCCCGTGCTGTAACACTTCGGGTCACTGCAACTGCTCACTTCAGTGCTGGTCAGCAACTTTAATCTGGTGAATTCCAATTGAAAGCAGCATGTTTTCCATATGCAGCCTGCTGCATGGTCGATACCTGGTTTCTTGTCACTACAAAGGTAGCTGACCCAAAGGACAATGAACTGAGTTCCACTACATTTTGTCATCACAGAACTGCTTTCTGAAAACTTGTTCAGCTATTCTTCCTAGGCACTAGGGGATTGGGTCATTTTGTTGTCCTGGGTTTTGGTGGGGTTTTTTTTTTTGAGCTAAGTAGCTTTGTAAAAAGAGATATTAAAAGAAGATATTGAATTAAACAGTTGGTGGACTAATGTGAATCCTGTGATCTGCAGTCATTTACTTGGTTGTGGTGTCTGGTGTAGTAAATTCATGTAAGATGTTATTCACAGCTTGTTGAAATTGGTAAATTTGGTCATCTTCATTGACTCACTGGGCTTTCATCCAAGCCAGATGACTTCCATGCTTATCATTCAACCCAAATGGTGTCTCACATGTATGAAAAGTTCAGGACTTTGTTAATCTGTATTGTTCTGAAATTTTTATTCATGCTTGTAAGAAATAAATGCTTCTAGCTCCAACTTGGAGTTGCTCAAGTACTGTGTGCAACACTACATGTCCTCATTAGCAATAAGGAGACAAGAACCTCAGTATATCATCTACCTAAAATGAAAGCGCTTGCTTGTTAGAAGAAAAGTTATATTGGGCTCCTAAGTCTCTGTCATTGAACAAACCACAGCAACTGAGTACCAGTAACATGATTTATAGTCCACATTCTAGGTAAGAGAGCTGAATTTCCTGAATCTCCACCATTCTGGTGGACAGTGAAGCTATAATCTGCAAAGTTATGTCTCTCTTCTATTCCTGAATACTTCCCTGTTTTTAAAATTTAACGATCTATAGGTAAAATCCAAGAAACAGGAAATGTGAAAGTTTACTAGTCAAACTTACCTGATAGTACCACGAAGCTGCCAATGCAGTGGAACAATATTTATTCAGAGTAAATTACCTTTCTTAGTACTTGTAAGAGCTTAAAAGAAATCATATATTTTAACTGGTACATTGAATATTCTGGTTCTAATAGTCATGCCAAAAGTGAAGTATACTGCTAAATCCATTTCACTTGCTATATAAATGCTTTTAGTTTTAATTAAATATAAGCAAAAGTTAAATCTATAATTCAACATGTTTCAGTTGACCACTGTTAGGTTCTCTCTGGTACTCTTCTGTACTATCCATTTCCCAATGAAATTGTTTCAGACAGTTTCTACTTCTGTTTATCCAATAGGAAAATGCAGAAGAAATTAGTAGTTGTGCAAAAATAGTCAGCATTTAAGGCAGTTCTTCATATATAAAATCAGTATCACTTTTGTCTTTAGCAATCTGAATGCAACTTGGAGATAAAGAATTGTCACTAAACTGGTAACCCACAGTGTATCTCTTTACTAGCAAGAACACTAAGAGCTTCCTCACCTGTAGCCTTAAGTGTTTGCCTCCTAAGGGAGTCTGTCCAGAAGGAAATGCTGCAATCTTTGTTTTGCTTAGTGTGGAAGCTTGCTAAGAAAAGTAATGAACACAGAAATGCTGTACTCCATGGAATCTATTCCTAGTTGAAAGCTACTCTATCCAAACCCATTACCACGCACTAGTATGCCAGTGTTTTTTAACAGCTTAATTTTTTAATAGTTTTTACAGAAGATAGTTAGCATTTTGCAAGTCCCTAAAGTTGCTAAATTTCCTTTTTGTCAAGGTGAGGGGAGATGTAGAGGCAGTGGTAGTGTTTCTTATCTGTGACTGTCAATGGAAGCAGTCTGCAGTTAGCTGCAAAAGCTCAGAGAGATTTTGAGTTACTCAGTAGCCATGAGATTGTTTCAGTAATCTTCTCTCCTGGGGTTGGTGTGTTGTTTGGTTGGCACCTGCTGGATGGGCAGATGGGATCAGTTCAGAAACCTAAGTCACTGCTGAATGTCAATTCTGAAAACATCAGATTTGAGTGTGACTCATGTAGGTGAGCAAAGTATGACCTGATCTTTCAAGGAATGACTCAAAGTTTTTGGTGACAGGGCAGAAGTGGTGACTGAGATACAATCGTTGTACAGCCAATAAATTTAACACAATTTGTCTCATAGCAAGAAAGCATGGATACAAAACTTCCTTTCTTTTCTTGTGTGGGCTTTAGATTTCCATGTGGGAAGTATTTTGGGGTGAAATCTTTTAATTCTTTTGTTCAAAGCTGCGACAGTCCTTTCATTCGGGTGTGCTGCTTTACTGTAAGAGATATTTATCACTGTTCTGAAGGGGCTGAGTCTAAAGCATGTGGATATCCTTCTTTTGGAGTGATAAGAGCTACAGTGATGAGGAACCCTCTCAAAACATATCTCATTAGTGGGGGAAGAGAAAATCAATTTGATTATACATCAGTAAACAAGCTTATTTAGTCTAAATTTAATATTGTACTTCACTATAAAGTAATTGAATTTGGCACAGAGAAAAAGGAGTAACTGTCTTGCTAGCTGATTTATGAAGAGAAGCTCTTAGGAGAGGCAGGTTGTTCAGTGAGTCATGTGAATTATCAGTAGCAGCATGCCCTTCTGTTGCTGCCCATCTCCCTTGGGTAGGACAGACCTTGTCTTCACAGTTAAGAGTTCCACAATTTGTTTTGCTGTTCTGTCTCTGGATAACTAATCCTTACCATTCCTACTAAGACAGTATGGGAAAATGTAAAATGTTTTTCATTTTACTGAAAGGAATAAACTCATAGAAGTTAATGCCTGGGGGCCACCTTTGCATTTTGTACGAATATGTATCTACATATTTAGATATGTACTTTTGCATACACACATATATATGGAGAGAGAGAGCTATCCATATGTATATGTATCTATACGTTTATGTAAATATATAATGTATGTTATGCGTGTTTATGTGTGTGTATAGGTATGTTTCGATGTGTTTCTTAAGTTTGGAATCACTGATAGGTACTAATTATCACTCAGTAAAAAGTAAACCACTGTTTTTTGAATCCCCGAAAGAGAAATAAAATCCCATACCTTGGTTGCTCAAGATGTGTCAGCATCTACCAGGGCTGTGTCAAAAATGCCCACTCCTTTATTTGACCAGCTGGACCTTCTGGAATTGTAACTGTGGATATTTATCTTCTGTGTAAGCTAGAGTGCTGAAATCATGGTGCTTTCTCACCTATCTCTGTTATTGCATGTGTCTGGCCTGTACTTAAAAGTTTTACTTACGTAACTTATTTCAGATAATGCGGGGTTTAGAATATAGCAAAAGAGCTATACCACTGTAAGGTACCCACCAATATAATAGGGGTGGTTCATGTGGACATGCAGTGGCATAAATATTTCCCTTTCTGCCTACGAAAAGCATAAACAATGCTTTGGAGATTTTTTTTTTTTATCTGGCAGCTGCAACGGGGCTAGTGGGAGCAATTGAAGACCTTAGTGCTGATAACTGTTGCAGAGCTCCAGGACAGAGCATGTGCCTGCAGTGTTCTGCAGTGTTCTTCGTCGCAGCCTTGAGCATTTGCCTTCATGAATGCTGAAGATGGACTAATGATACATTGGCCCATGAAACTGAGCATCTGCAGCACCAGGCCAAGTCCAGTTTTGCCACTCTTAAAAAGGTGCTGATAACTTTTGGCAAGCTTCTGCTTGTGACAAAACCTTCGACAATCACAGTTTCTGGCTTGTTGAATGTCCCATTTCATGGGATTGTTCTGTTGTGAACTGCCAGCAGGATTGCCCTCAGAGCTTTTTTTTGTAGGCAGTGCCCTGAAACCACAAACTTGCATTTCATATTAAGTGGAAATCAAAGCATAGTATGTTCTCTTTGCATACGCTAACAAGTTTAAAAGATTGGCTTTTGAAATTTTGTTTTTACAAAAAGGCAGAACATCGTTTACCTTCATGTGTTAGGAGATACAGCCTGTTGTGATCCTTTTCACCAACTGTGTAACACAGGTCCCCTGAATTCCTGGATAGATCCCAGCTGAAGCAAGAGAATGTGACTCAGTAAAAAAATCGTCAGAATTTAACAGTCACAACTTTCACAAGTTTGTTTTGTTTCCTGGCACTTTCATATGCTGCAGAGGATGATATTGGGTATTATCAGTGCTATTAAAACCTCAATGAGTGATTATTTAGACCAATTTAGTAGTAACATTACAAATCAAATTTCTTAATCATGGAATTGAGGTCTGTGTTTTTTAGAGAAAGACAAATGAATTTGTGTGCCTTCATTTGAAAGGAAGCTTCCTTTGATTTGATGAACAATAGAACTTCAGCAACTGAAACCTGTCATTACATTGCTGCAGGGTTAGTGAAATTATCATCCCTGTCTAATCTAAAGAAATGCAGTTCAGGTATGCATTAAACATTTGATCTGGATCTGCATCTCCTATGGTCAGACAATCTTCCTGAAACATCTCCAACTGGGTGATCTGATATGTGTATATAGAAGCAGAGACAAGAGTGGCATTTGAAGGATTTAGATGGTATCACATTCTTCAGTTGGAACCTGCTAGGAAGCTAAAATTGGTTAGAAAGGAGATACAAAACTAGGCTTTGATCAAAGAAGACAGCTGCCATGAAGGCCCTGATGTGCCAGCAGTCCTTTCCTGCTCAGTGAAACTCGATTGCCTGCAGCAAGGTCTGTTTTCTAGTAAGGGTTCCGTGCATCAGGCCCCAGGTAAAAAAATCTATAGGTTTATGCAGAGTGGTATTCAGTGATACCTTTGGCTATGTAGAGGTGACTCCTGTTGACCTTACAGGAGATGCATTTGCGGGGATATTTATGGGATAATAATCAGATGGCTGCTGTGTTGGGGGATGCAGGTAGTCACTAAGAAACTGGTCTGCAGAAGTATAAAAGAAAAGAGAATTTACAGATACAGAGCTGCAAGAACACACAGACTACTTGGATATAGTTGCAGTTGTTGGAAGAGAAATAATGTTGACATTTATTAATAAAGTTAGAAGTCTTTTTCTGCTCAGTTGAGTCAGAGATAATTTTGTTACTGATCTGAACAATAGTAGTGGCAGTCAGCCCTGGTATAGAGAATGATATCAACAAAATCCATCATCCTAACCTTACAAAAACATGCAGATAGAATGTTGCTGTAATATAGTCCAATTTTATCTGAAATATGACATTTGTCTAGAGCTGCAAATACATTTTTTGGTTGCAGATTCATATACTGCTGGGAAAACGTGTAAATATCTGTAAAAACTTAGCACAACAAATTCTGGATGACTTGCACTGCTGTTACTGCTGTTATTTTAAAGTACATTGTCAGGGATGTGTATGTCTGTAGTCGGCAGACTGACATACCTGTGCTGTGTGCACAGGAACTGTCAGGAGAATACAGTGAAAGTATTGACAAATTTATTTCACATACTGGTTTTTCAAACTCTTGCGAGCATTTTGGAATCATAGTATCTCTGATGCTTTAAGATGAAAAAACAAGCAAGTGCAAGCATAGTCCTTTTTAGGGAAAGGCTAGGTTTTTTCTTTCCCCAAGTGTCCAAGAGGTCTTATCATTCTTCCAAATACATGGAAAAGGATTATTACCTGTGTGGGGGAAATATGGCTCTGACCTTGTGCTGATTGTCCTGGAGTCCATGATTAGCAAATTTGCAGATGACACTGAGTTGGGAGGAAGTGTTGATCTGCTGGAGTGTAGGAGGGCTCTGCAGAGGGACCTGGACAGGCTGGATAGATGAGTCAAATCCAACTGTATGAGGTTCAACAAGACCGAGTGCTGGGTCCTGCACTTCAGCCACAACAACCCCCTGCAGCGCTACAGGCTGGGGACAGAGTGGCTGGAGAGCAGCCAGGCAGAAAGGGACCTGGGGGTGCTGATTGACAGGAAACTGAACATGAGCCAGCAGTGTGCCCAGGTGGCCAAGAAGGCCAGTGGCATCCTGGCCTGTATCAGGAATAATGTGGTCAGCAGGACTAGGGAAGTCATTCTTCCCCTGTACTCAGCACTGGTGAGGCCACAACTTAAGTACTGTGTCCAGTTCTGGGCCCCTAAATTTAGGAAGGATGTTGAGGTGCTGGAGTGTGTTCAAAGAAGGGCAATGGAGCTGGTGAAGGAACTGGAGCACAAGTCCTGTAAGGAGCAGCTGAGGGAGCTGGGGATATTTAGCCTGGAGAAAAGGAGGCTCAGGGGAGACCTTATTACTCTCTACAACTCCATGAGTGGAGGTTGTAGCCAGGTGGGGGTCAATCTCTTCTCCCAGGCAACCAACAGTAGGAAAAGAGGGTACAGCCTTAAGGTGTGCCAGAGGAGATTTAGGTTAAACATTAGGAAAAAGTTCTTTACAGACAGAGTGATGGGGCATTGGGCTGCCCAGGGAGGTGGTGGAGTCACTGTCCCCAGAAGTATTTAAGTAGAGACTGGGTGTGGCACTTAGTGCCATGGTCTAGTTGACAAGGTGGTGTTAGATTACAGGTTGGACTTGATCTCAAAGGTCTTTTCCAATCTAGTTGATTTTGTGATGGGCGAACAGGATTCTCCGTTAAACCCAACATGCCACTGCTGGGCTAAGCAGTATTGCCATCTGGGAGCTTGCCTAATGTCCTTGAAAACTCTGCCACACTGTCAGGAGACTCTGCTGCATGTGGCATCTTATAGATCCACACTTTATGTCCACTGACTCTTGTTTCAGAAATAGCTGGAGCTGCAGTTGGATGTAACTGGATGCTGGGCTATGGGTTTTGAATGACAAAATACAGAGGGTGCAGCTTCATGAGTGTGGTAGGAGATGGCCAGAGGGACTTATGTCTTGAGCTGACAGAAACCCCACTGAAACCCCTCGGGCAGAAGGAGGCTAATTACTTGTTGCATGTTGTGGGCTGCTAGGTGTTTTTATCCATTCTGATAGATAAATATTCCTATGCCACTGGGATTTGATGCTTAAAGCTAATGAGAAGGAAGAAACATGACCTACTTTTTTAGTGCTGAAAATTTTTCTTTTAAATCTCATTTGCATTAAATACCAAAAATACTCCTGGAGATGCTTTATTCATTGTGACAAAACAATGTGACTGATAAATACATAGAACTAGTTCAAACACTTTCAGTGGTCTGCTGACTCACCATGTCACAAAAAAAGACAATCACGTGTTTTGATCTTGAAAGTTCAGGTGATGAACGTTACATAATAGGAAGCGCATGTGAATTTCTTGCTCAGGGGATTTTTTGTTTTTAAACTTTTATTTTTCTTTGCAAAATTTAGAGTAGAATAGGATATTTCAGTTGGAAGTAACCTGCAGTGGTAATCTAATCCAACTGCTCGATCACTTAAAGGCTCACCAAAAGTTAATTAAAGCATTTTATTAATGGCGTTGTCCAAATGCATCTTAAACATTGACAAGCTAGGAAGCCTGTTCCAGTGTTTGACCACCCTGTGAAGAAATGCTTCCTAATGTTAAGTCTGAACCTTTCGTGACACAGCTATTACACATCACTGGACAATAGGGAGAAGAGATCAGCACCTCCCTCTCCACTTCTCCTCAGGAAGCTGCAGAGAATCATGAGGTCACCCCTCAGCCTCCTTTTCTCCAGACTACACAAGTTCAGAGTCCTCAGCTTCTCATAGGAAGCTCCTTCCAGCCCCATCACCTGCTTTGTTGCCTCCTCTGAATGCATTCAGGAACCTTCACATTCTTCTTAAACTGTGGGGCCCAGAACTACGCGACAGTACTCGAGGTGGGGCTGCACCAGGGCTGAATGCAGTGGGATAGTTGCCTCTGGTGATGCTGTGCTTGATGCACCCAGGTATGTGGGTTGCCCTCTTGGCTTCCAGGACACACTGCTGACTCATACTATTAAAGCATTTGCTTACTTTCCAAAACCTGCTTATAAAACTGTTCTCTCTGATGCTATTTCAGTGAACTTTAGACAGTTACTGAGTATTTAGCATTTTAAGAAAATAAAGAAACAAAATGCATTTATCGTGTTTTTCTTCCCTTCACGAAATCATAATTCTACCAAGCAAGCTTGATGCACGCTGACAAAGTGACATCTCTAAATCCCTGCAGATTTTTAGCTATAGGAGTATTGGACTTCCATGTGCAAGGCACTGAACTATTCCTCACTCTCCTAACTCTGCAGGAGGGTGAGATTCAAAGATCAACTTTCTGTTCATCTATGCAGGACAGTTTCCAGTAGCTCAGAACTTGACAGTTCTCATCTACCTTGCTGAACTGGGACTTTGCTGGGAAGCAAAGGATATTCTTCAGAATCAAATGACTTAGGGAAATCAAAAGAAATAAACATATGAATAAATGTAATAGAGCGTGGAGATCAGAGAACAATTTGCATTTAGTTAGGAAGTACTAAAGAGTAGCTGAATTAATTAGGGTTGCAGTTATTGTACTTGTATTTATGTGTAGTTTACATTTTGAAAAGGAAGATAGATATTGCTTGTTGAAAGGGTTTCTTTCATGGTGTGAAATACTTGCTATAAATATGCCATTTTGACAAAAGGAAGTAATACGAGGAGTTAAAAGTAGAATGCTAAACAGGAGATTTAAATTATTCACTGGCATCCTTGAGAGGTTTCTGTTGGGAAAAATGCATGAAAATAATACTTTATTTTTAGCCACCTTCTTGAACTACCAAAACATATGGTAAATTACAAACAAAAACATCTATCTATTGAAAGAAGTTGGCTGCCAGCTACGCTTTGAATTGTTAGTCTTTTGAACTGATAGTCCAGTCCTGCAGAATGGTTCCATCAGGAGAAGTTTTTGATAGCTGAGGATATGTGTTATGAGACCCTGAGATCTTGCAAGGTGCTCAGTTTCTCTTTGGTGCTAGCCATAGGATCCTCAACTTTGTTTAAAAAAAAAAAAAAGAACATGCTTTCCCAGTGTCCTCACAAGGAAATATCTATGACTAGGAAAGATCCTTTATCTGTAGCACAAATACCATTTCAAGCATGCATTTTGTCGAATAGAAATGTTCTCAGGATAGTGTAATTTCATGGAATGGAGCTCTTTCTTTACGTTACAATCTACAGTGGCAATAGGCTTTGCAAGCTCCCCTACTAGAACAACCTGCAGTGAATCCAGACCTACAATCTGGCAGTTACCTGCTGCTTGCCAGGCTGGGCAAGGAATCTTTTTGCTATGTTTCTCAGTCTGCATGGAGTCCTTTGGCTGCTGGTCTGTCTCAGATTTGGAGCTGCTTGCCTGTACACTCAGTGAGACTTCCAAGTTCTGGAGGAATTTCTGTTGCAAAGTCTTCAAGTTTCACTTTGTTTTAAGCCATTTTTTATTTCCACAGCAGTGCTTTTTTTTTTTTTTAGTTTCACATTGATGTAACAGAATACAAATTCACATCAATAATTGGAAGATAGATCCAGCTTCAGTGGCATTCTTATTCTTTTGATGAAGAAGTAATGAGCCAAAGTTTAAGTCTCATAGTATCTATTTTCCCGCAGTCTGTCAGAGACTGGTGTAAGAGAATTTTCAACAGTGTAAGAACACATTGTTCCTACTGCAAGAAGAAATGATGTTAGAATCACTTACTTCATTTGTGTACATCATTGGCAAGTCTTGTTTCCTGAAAAAAAAAATCGAAAGAAGTAGACTTGGGAGTAACTTTAGAGGGGTTTTTTCAGCTGAACACAGCTCAAAGGCACCCTGTGTGGCAGTGTCTCTAGGTGATGTTTCTGTAGCACCTCCTCATTTTCATTTCTTGGTCTTTCCCTCTTATCGGTGCGTTCCATTTTTGTCTCTCCTGTTGCCTTTATGCTTACTGAGCGATCTCCCATCATCTCTTGTTTTGAGCAGTGATAGATGTGTTTGTACTTGCTAAAGACTCCTTCATGTTTCTGAACATTATTACTTGCACAGAGAACAATAATTTCTACAAACTACCTTAAATAAGAGTTTTCCCTTCAGCTTGTGATAGACATACATACACAGAAATAGGTTTAAATGCATTTATCGTAGTGCAGTGTCTGACAAGGAAAATATATGGTTAGAATGCATTGGGCATGGAGCAGTCTACTGTCTTTGTAGCTTTATAGAAAAAGAAAATATTTTCTTTTGCTGGCTGCTTGGGAGGCTTTTAAAAAACAATCCTGCCTCAAATTTAGTTGCATTTCTTAAATACTGGACTCTTTTAAAGATGCCATGCATACATTGCACTGAGGCAAAGGTGTGCAGATTGCCTGGCTAAGCACTATTTCAGCAGCTCCCAGAGCCCTGCAGACTGATTTTGCATAAAGCTGAACAGATTGCCCTCCCAGTTCAACAGTGTGTTTCACGTTGTGTGTCCTTAATTATGTCTCTCTATGAAAGTGGAAGATTGCTGCTAGCAGGAGACCAGGGCAGTGCAGGCTGCTTGTGGCCACTGTTCACAGACTGTTCTATTTCTTTTCAGATTGAAAAGTTTTTTGGTCAGTTCTTAGGATATTGAAACATTTTCTTGAGGATGAAGCATTCAGTTATGCTTTATTGCTTCTTTATGAGAGCAGAAACATATTGGAAACGTAAGGAAAGAATGCAGATGTTGTTAATTGTATTTATAAGAGGTATTGCCTTGTCCTGGCTTTTCTAAGGCAGGTATGTGTAGGTTTGAAGTTAACTCTGTTTAGAATTCTGTTCCTTTGATGTGGTGAGGGCTTGCATCTATTTGTTAGAGCATAGTATCTCCTTATTATGTGCAAGTATGTGTTACACCTCGTCTGTATGAGAAGTGAAGATTAGTAATCCTTTGCAGTAGCTGTATTACATCTGCATTTCACACTGCAACAGTTCCTTAGGTTATGTTTACATGACTTGTAAAGGCAGAGGCTCACATATAATATTTTTGGTTGTGGGAGTGAGCTGAGCTTGTGTTTATGTAACACAAATGGTGCTTATGCAGTTCATATTTCAAATACCTGTAGCTGGTCATGCATCAGCCTCTGATAAGCCATTTTCCGAGGGTGCAGTTTTGCTACTGATATAAACTGGTGAGATTGTGGTGCTGATATTATTGATGCTCCTTCCCTTGTTTCCTTCCCCTGGTTCCTGCATTATGCTTCTGCAAGAAAAGCTGCAGGAGCTACTTGGCAGGAGGGAGGAACATTGTGTCATCTCAGTGACAGGCAGTGGTGAGATCTGCTGAGCTGTATCATCAAGCTGCACCATAAAGGTGCCCCTGCCAAATGCTATACACTCAGATTTCAGCTGAGTCAGCAGGTGGCTGATGCAGTTTTGGAGTAAGGGCAGGTGTGAAGAAAGAGTAACCAGATTGAAAGGGAAGAAAGTAAATTAGTGAGACCATCTCCATCTTTAGAGGCACAGGTCTAAATAGATGTATGCCAGTCTGAGAAACAAGTATTTGAGGAGAACGTAGATATGCATTCAGTTTTGATTTTTTACATGTCAAATTCCTAAAATATGCTAATGATCTGACAAGCCAACTTAGAAGATAATCATCACAGGGCTTTGTTCTCACTCAGCATGTGCGGTCTCAGGATTTTTTGAGGTGGGATTTTGTGTTAGAAAGCTGGCTGTTTGTTCTTGGGATCTGTCTGGAATGAGTGAACAGTTCAGATTAGGCTTTCAGTTCCTTCAGTTCCAGAATGAAGAGCCTGTAGGACAGTCTGTGCTACACATCTCAGTCACCAGCCAATGCACGGAGTGAAACCTGCTGTCATTCCCTCCACTTGCAGGCAGGAGGACTGAAACCCAGGGAGTGCCTTATCTCCAGAAGGTGGGGAAAGACCAACCTTCCACATCCACTTTGTAAGCACCAGACACGCAGCAACATGCCTGCTGACACTGCCAAGAAATTTGAAACAGAATGTGTGCTTCGTCCCGTTTATATTGACTAATGGGCTAACATATTAACTATGGGCTAATGAAATAAGACTGAGAATTTCTCTTTAATCATGGCTATTTCACAGTTCCTATTAATGACACTGTCCAGAAATTTGAAACAGAATGTCTGCTTTGTCCCGTTTATATTAACTGGGCTAATGAAATTTCTCTTTAATCACGGCTATTTCACAGTTCCTATTAATACTGCTACTTGAGTCATCTTGCATGTAGTATAGTAGAAGTAGTATTTGTTCATCCTGAGTTAGCCTGGACTAGTAAGATTTTTGAAGGGTATTGAATATCTTGGTTAAGATAGTATAGAATAATGAAACGCTCCTACCATTTAGTAATGAGACCACATGCTGTGCTCCTCTGGTTCAGCAGCTGTCAGTAGTCAAGCCTTTCTAGTACAGAGGAACTTCTGAAAACAGGTTCAGGAAGCATAGAGAGGGGAAAAAAAGAAAGAAACTGTCATCACCTGTTGGAAGTGATGAGAAACTTTTGGATAGAGGATGTGATCTGATTTTATTAAACCTCTGCTCCAGTCTGAATATGATTCATGATGGTAACATCCTCATTTTCTCATTCTACTGTTAAATGAACAGTAGGATTTCTCTTGTTGCTGGAGATCACTGTTCAGCTTAGCTGGGAGATCTTTGTCTCCCCCATATTAGTTGTGTGGGAAACAGAAATCTTAGAACAGAACAGTTTTTACTCTGGTCAAAGATGTGAAAAGTAAACTGCCTGAAAACAAGGTAAATTCCGAATAGAAGCAAGCAAATTTTTAAATTAAGACAATTAATTTGGGGAACAATTTTGCAAAGACTAGCAGATTCTCTGTTATTATCAGTTCAGGTATGGATCTTATGTAAATGTAAAGAAACTCTTTACTCTTAAGAGGAATCAGTGCAGTGATGCTGAAGGTCAGAACAGATAACCCCAGTGATCCCACTTGGTCAGGCCTGAATATGTCTTTCAAGTATTTCTCCAAAGCAGTCTGAAGGTCTGGCTATCCGCCAGTTACCTGTTGCAGATCAGTATAAAAAAATGAAAACTAGGGCAGAAAAACAGAATACTTAGTCTACAGTAGCCTTTTTTCATTAATTGGGTTAGTGATTAAGTGATAAGCTCATTTTGGCAGTTTTGTATATCACAATGGACATCCTATTTTTGCTGCTTTTTAATTCTAATAAAGAGACCAGCTCTGAATACCAGGATAAAATTGAGATGTCTCTGGGAATTTTTTCCTGTCTTACTTTTTTGAACAGAAATATAGATTAACAGCAAAACTAAACCCAGAGAAATTATGTTCTGACAACAATCACCCCACTAAAAATATGGGAGTGAATCACTGAATTATAATAATAGACTGTTAGCTCTATCAGAGTTTTCTTACCACATTTAAAGATACATTAGGAACATACTCTATAAAGATTTTCCTCTGAAACTTCACAGTGAATATGTATTTTGATGGTGCATCTCACAGTGTCTCCTGGTGTGCTGAAAGGTGTTAAAACCAAAATATTTTGATGCTGAAGCAGTCTGTCCTGTAAGACTACAAATGCTTTCCCAAACTGGTGGATGAATAGCCACAAACCAAGTTTTCCTGAACAATATGAATACTCTCTTCAAGTTCCTTTCAGTTGCGTCAAACTCGGGAAACCTTGGAGGCAGCAAGGTACAAGGTAAAGTTTTACAAAGAGGACTGTCCATTTCCATAGTTTGTCAGATGAGGATGCGTATTTCTCCACTGGGCTCTTGACGGGAGTTCAGATCCTCTGCGTAGGCTAATGAGACACGGAGAACTGACACTGCTCTTTGTGCCATGTAGTCTTTGCTCAGTGTTTCGTGTGGTTGAATGCTGGGAGCTTTTAGAGTTCAGAGTAAGCACAGATGAGAGCTGCAGGCAGGATTGTAAGGCTGACGCACTCCAGCGGCACAGATCCAGTTGTAGAGGGAGACAAAAGGTCCTGTGGTTTTCTATGGGAATAATCAGCTGGCTTCTGTTGTGGCAGATGCTTTGAGCATCCATCTTAAACAACAAGGCATAATTTAACAGGATTTTAAATTTATCTAATGCTCCTGTTTCAGTTTATAGGCTTGAATTGAATTGCTCGAGGGAGGAGAAAATGCTACTTTTTTTTGCTTAAAATTTTCAGGCTATTTTGTTTAAATTTATGCAGCTGGTACATCCACAGCTGATAACTCATACAGATGTCATGCAGGGGATTGTAAGGCTTATGGCTAAAAAAAACCCCAACCCAATTTATTTCACTTCAACATCTTAATTAGTTTTATAAAAATGAAAGGAGAGATTAGGAAATGTGTGGTTGTGGGAGAATTCTTGTGGTTCAAACTGTCAAATAGTAGGGATCCAATTAAATCTAAGTTGCAGTTAAACTTGTGCTCAGTGTACAGGCTACTGGAAGACAGCAGATGAAAATGGTAGGTGTGGATACATCTGTGCTGGTGCGTGTCCTGGCCCTAAGCAATGGAGTGCTCTAGTACTCTGAAACGATTCAAAGAATGATTGCTGGCACAGACAGCTTTGGCCAAGGCCAACACAAACAGCTCGTGGCCGTGGTTTAGATGTTACAGCATGCCAGGGATCTTTCCCAGTGTACAGTTTGCATGCAGCCACTCTGAGAGGCTGCAAGTTTAACAGGCTTGGCCAGATGATGCCAATTGGCTTTGTGGTCAGAGGGCTGGCCCGGCCGCTATGTAGTTTGCTAGTTGCTCTGACCAGCGCAGGAGGGATTTCACATTAGTTTTAGCAGTACTCCACTATAAGGAAATTACCTCTCCTACACGTCATTTTAGACTTTTTTTTTTGTTAAAAGACAGAGGGAAATGTGTTTGTCTTTTACTTCTACAGTTGGAATTTTTAGGGACATAGTAAAAGGTGTTGTCTTCAGTAACAGCAGTGATGATGCAGTAATTTTGCTGTGGTTGATAATGCGTTATTTGCATGCAATTTTTGGAGCTGCTTCTTGCATGAAAAAGTGATCCTTTCACATATACCTGAAAAAACATACCCGTACATCCAAAGAAAGGAAAAAGAATAAGACACTGAGAGACAAACTTACTTTGCAGACCACTTCTTAAGAAAGTTGTGTAAGAGCTTTGTCTTTGCAGTTTCTTGGAATGGCTGCCCTCTTGTTTCAAAGAAATAATGATTCCATCAGTATTTCCTTCAAAAGTTAATTATTTTTGTAATGCATTTAGATAGACAGACTGGAACATACCTGTATGTCCAGAGAAAGGAAAAAGACTAAGACACTGAGAGACAAACAAAAATTATTCTTGTGATGCATTTAGATAGACAGACTGGGTTGTGTGGCAAGAACAACTAGCATATGCACTTCAAAAAACCACTCATTTCCAAGTAGTATCTAGGTCATATGACACCCAGAGGTATGATTCATCCACCTGGGCTTTATGCCAGCCAGCAACTGCATGGATCCGACACTCCTGGAATACTGTAAAATTATTAAAGCTGGATTTTTTTTTCCCACATAACACTTCAGCATATAATTTATAATTCCTTTGTGAAAGAATTAATTTCATTAAGCGAATGCAAAAAGTACGGTATGGACTGAAAAGAATGCAGAGCAGACCTAGGTGAATGATCCCAGGTGGCTTCCCTTGGTCCTATAGACTTTCATTTCAAAGGTTGCTGTCTTGATATCAAGTCTTATTTGAGGCAGAAGTTGTCACAGCCCGGGCTCCTAAATTGGAGTTTTTCTTCCTTTTATCAAAGTCCCAATACCAGATAAAAGAGGTCGGACTCGCAGCTTCTCAGTTTCTCTTGTTGTTTATTAAGTTCTTATCACAATCTCAGCAATGCTGTCCTAAACCCTGGACTTAACACACTGAAATATGTGCTGCAAAAGCCATGAAATGGCAACTGCTGAAAGGTTTTAAGGACTCTGTTATCCAATTAACTGATACTACATATTATATTTACAATTCTGTACCAATAATCATAATCTATTGCTAACACGTTTCTTCTACCTCAAATCTATTCTACCAATGCCTTTGTGCCACATCCACTGCAGGACATGGAGCAAGAAGAAGAAGAAAAGAGAACTTAGGGCAACACCCAAAATCCTCCATCTTGTCTTCTTTTATATCCATACTATGAAACCCAAAACTACAAATTTCACCTCTGTGATAAACTAAACTATAATCTAACTTATGTTTTTACTACTTTTACTTCATCCATGAGTGTTGGAAGCTTTTCCCATGGGCACAGATCAAAGACTGTGTCCTCCTGGGGTCTCTGCGAGGGTCCCAGACCCTCCAGGGCAATTTGAGGGGTAGTCCAGATATCCTGACTCTGACAAGAAGTAGTCTTTACCTGAGTATATCTGCTTGAAGCCCAGCTGGCTGTTAAGAGGTGATCCTAGAGTTGTAGAATCATAGGATCATTAAGGTTGGAAATTACCTCTAAGATCATTTAGTCCAGCCAATCTTAGCTACAATGAGCTAAAAACTACCAGCGTTCTGCCTTGGTTGGGCTTTTGTATAAAGATGATAATCTCTTTCAGGGGCTGAAACCCCATATATTCAATACAAACCTCATGCCTTTTTTTTTTTTTTGCAATAAAGTTAATTTTCAAGAGATGACATCATGCTTACTTTAAGGCATGTGTATTATGCAAACAGATACTCTTAATTAAAGTTTCAAGAGGCCTTGCTCTGTAGACTGTTGAGCTGCAGTTTAAAATATGTGTAGATGTTTAGGAAAAAGTATGTATACAAAATATACAAAGTGTGTATAACAAAAGTATGTATAGCTGGGGTGCTGGTTTTTTCAGATATAATCTATCTACGCATATATAATCTACGCATTTATCTCAATGAACACTTATAGGAGTAAATTCTTCTGGGACTTGTCAGGATATTTAGCTCGCATTTTTAGGTGCCTGTATGGTTGAAAAATATAGCCTGTAATGACTTTGAAAACTAAATGTCTCTTTTAACTTCTTCTGAAGAGACCCTTACAAGGTCTGTATTACATGTCTGTATTATGATGGACTTGCTATGACTATGGTGTTTTGATTTTTCTCTTTCTTTCATCTAGATAAAGAAGAGGCAACAGGATGTGGTGAGGTTTCTGGAAGCCAATCGCATAGAGTTTGAAGAAGTGGATATCACCATGTCAGAGGAGAAAAGACAATGGATGTATAAAAACATTCCTGAGGATAGGCAGCCTGCACAGGGCAATCCACTGCCACCACAGATATTCAGCGATGATCGGTACTGTGGAGTAAGTAGCTGTGGTTCCAGTGGATGACATATTAGTATACCCAGCTGGCCATTTAAAAATGTGGGACTTGCTGTTATGCTTGCTCTAGTAGTATATGAATTAAAGGGGCAATAGGATCAGGTAATAATCATACAGGAAAATTCATGTCATTCATCTGTAAATCGTAAGGTTGCTAAGGGATTCCCTCCACAAATGTAAAAATTGGCAATGTCACATGTTTCATGTGCAACCTGTTGATGGTAAAGTCCCTTGTGAGACTGCTGTAACCTGGGGATTTGTGGTTTTCTTGCTACTTGGGTCTAGTCCAAGCACAAAAATTCAGAAGGAAATCATTGGCACAGTAAATGAGAACATTGTCTAGACTGAGTTATATTGTTGTAGTAATTAAGCTCCTTCTCTGCTGCTGTCATAGTGTAAATTTCATTTATGCTCAGACTGTCTTTATACAATCAAGAGTCTCTAGGCTAAATTGAGACTATTTGCTATGAATCTGACAACAGATTGATGGGTGGGCTGTTTTTTTGATGTAAGCTTCTCCATCCATCAAGTGCAAACTGAAGCAATAACCTTTGATATATACATTCAAACTGGTTCTAACTTAGTCCCTGCCAGATTTAACAGTGCTGTTACAAAGCTACTTCTGGCTAATGTATTGCTTATATCTGATGAGAACCTTTTGACTGCAGTCCAGTTGTTAGTGCACTATAGGAAGCACATAAGAAGGATTTAGGATCCTCTGCAACAAACGGATTGGGTATGATGCAGCAGCTACCTGACTTCTTGAAGCAAGGTATTTAACATCCTCTCCATATGCTTTCTACTGGCCTTACTTGTTTCTTTCAGCAGTATAATTCATATCATCTTACTTCTAGGTAAGAGATGTCAGTCAAAATAATGTATCTGGCACATGGAGAGGATTTTGACCCTTGCTTATGAGGCAGACCCTCACAAATAACAACATTTACACCGTTCTATGTGATTTTAGTTTGCCTGGGAAATACACCATTTTAAACTGTTGTTTCTTACCCTTTCAGCTTGTCTTTACAGGTTTTTTTTAACCTAGTCCTAGAATTTGCTGTTTGGAATTAGCAAGGCAGAAGATGTCATGCAACATGTGAGATGATCTCATTAATCTGTCTGCTGAGCTGATAGCTGTTTTGGTTGAGCGGAGTTAATCCTATTACTGGACTTCACCGTCTGCATGAATATCTTTAAAGAGCAAACATGCTTTGAAGGAAACTGAGTGGAGGATATGTGCAGGATCTCAAACATTGATCAGTCAGCCTGCTGCATTAGTTAATGAAGTTCTTAGATAATAGTGTGGAGGCAAAACATGCAGAAGGCAAAGAAGGTCAGTGTTGGAAAGGAGGCTAGAATGTCACAGTTAGATAAAGTCAGCAGACATTGCACATCTTTGTCATTTGCACAGTGAGTGTTTTCACGTGTTTATTTTGACATAAATAACTAAAACGTAATCCCTATTAAGTAATTTAAACTGAAAAAATATCCACTGAGTTTTCTGTTAGTTGAGTTAGTGACATTCATACCTTATCATTCCTGATTTGTGTCCAGGCAATTTTTCATCCAGTTTTTCCTATGGACAAACTCTGTCTGTTCTTCTGCCAGGCAGTTCTACAGTCTGATCAGAAAGCTATGTACTTTTTCTGGTTTATACATTGTTACTGACAGTTCAGACTTAGATACAAACTGGTCAGCCAATTGCTGTTCCTCTAAATATATGCAGGCTAGACAATGCAAAGGAAAATAAGTACACTTTTTATTTTAATTGTGATTCATAAACATATCGTGTACAAGCCATGACTCAGTGTCACGTTCATAGCCATACTGGTTTTGCTGTATTAGTATTACCATTAATAACTTTTTTGGATTTTCTCTTTATTAGAAAACCTCAGCAATGTGCACAAAGGTTTTATCTTAGAATAGATTTTTCTGGCTAGGACATTGCCATTTGAAGTAATGACTTTCTGGAATGTAACTCTAGGGTAGAGGGAGCTTGTCTTTAGTGGTTTCGATAAGTATCCAAAATGGATTTGTGTCAGCCATTTCAGCATCTGACAGCTGTTTTAAGAGAGGAGAAAGGTATTGAAAGATGATCAGTGTTTACTGGTTCATGAAGTGTCTTGTACCACAGAGGGGGTGTTTTGTGGTACCAGCAGACAAACTCCATGTTTTGAAGTGTGAGCAAGACCTTGAGATTTTTCTGAGTCAGTGTAGTCACAGATACGATCATTAATCTGTCTTCTTCTTTTCTCAGTCTTCTGATATACACTCCCCATTTTTCAGTAGCAAGTTCTGCTAACAGATTTTGAAATAAAGTACTCGACAAGAACCATTTTTATTTCCTGTGAAAAAGATAAGAGCTGCAAGCACACAAGAACACAAATAATTTTACTTATAATCCGGTGCTATATCATAGCACCAATGATATGATAATTTACATATTTTAATGACTTTGCAGTATGTTGTTTCATCTTAGTGATGTTGCTATAACATGGTAAGCATGTGAGAAGAGAGTCTGCATTTCATGCTTTTCAAATTTAGAGTAGTGTAAATCTGAAGTTACTGCAGTTATCTCGCTCTAGTTAGTGCTGTGTAAGAGTAAGGGAATGTAAATGCCTACTGTGTGTTCCAGGAAAAAACTCATTCACTTTGTGTAAAGAATATTAAGGTGGAGTTAATTTGGAAAAGATAAAAATATAAAAGAACAAGTAGAGCCTTAATAGGGGATGGTATGTTGTGTTGGGTTGTTAGGCATTGAAACCAGTTTTGTCTTGCCCGGTTACTTACAAAGCTCAAATTAATTTTAGTGGCTCCTGCTGTAGTACTTTGTCCAACAGCTATGACATATGACTCAAATCATGGATTATTTTCCCCCAATGTTATATACAGAAATCTGCCACTGATATGAGATTGTCTGAAATTTAGGCCAACCAAAATTAAAAGGAAATCTGTTTTGGGTGGGAGTTTGAGCTGAAGGGAAAATATTAACATAGTAGCCTGACTCCCTTTTTTTTTTTTTTCCCCTTTAGAGTGTTATGGTAAGTCCTAATAGAGTGCCTAGAGGGCAGCAGTAGAGCCAGAGATATGTGATATTTATTGTCCTTCCCTGAAATATAATATATGGGTATCAACTCCAACAAAACAGTGAAAGCCTATAGACAAGAAAGAAATAAAAGAGGCTGCTGAAAGAGGTGCAGTGTTCTTGGGAAACTATTCAGTGCACAGGCAATTACCATCCCACTGATTTCTATGTATCATTCTCTTCTGAGTTTTCTTTTAAGGTTGTGGAAAGAGGCATACATGTTTCTTTTTCTCCCTTTTTTAGAGGCATCAAATTACAAATAAGTAACTACTCACTGACAAAAGAAAGAAAAGGAAAGAGAGGGTTTTAACAGAATTGGCTAGAGGCCACCTCAGATTTTCTGCCCTGGCCCGACATTGGGGAGTTTGTCATAACTCTTGTGCCTATGGCCTACAGAGAGCTTGAACTCTGCCTCTCTAGATCCTCAAGCTATGTGGCAGAATTCATCTTAGCATGCCTGCTGTAGTGTGTTCACTTTAGGAGCTAGAGCAGTTGTGAGGCAGACTTGTTATTCAGCAAGTCTACACTTGGTTCTCTGCACCATTGGAGATGTCTTACCCAACTCATTTAATGTCTTGTTGGTCCAGGTCTGTCTTTAGAAGAGGAATAATTTTGCTAGATAAAAGTTAACGTGTGAATTGATCAGAGATCATGTAACAACTGTTAATGATTGATGCTAAAACTTTCTTGACTAATTATTTTTACCATCAGAAGTAGAGTTTCCTTTATGGCCAGTATAAGTTGTTTGTGTGAAATTGTTCTTAATTACCTTTTGCAGTTGTATTGGAGTAGTTTTTGGCTCACAGGAATCCACAAACACTTGGCTGAAAGTGAGTGACTTGGGGCCCGTGGCACAGCACTGTTTATCTTCCTGATTAAGCCCTTGCCTCAAGCAAGAAATGTAGAAGACAGAGCTGGTGTGGAAAAGCAACCCCAGCCCATGTGTCTTCTCCATGTTGGCAAGATACTGTTCAGACCATTCACAGGGTCTGTATGGTTATAACTTTCAGGCTATGCCTATGGTTTTGCCACCCACTTGTCCACTGCCTTTCTGTGCCCTGATGTAAAGACCTTTAGTTCCATGTGATATGTACTTTATAAAGGGGAGTGTGGTACAGAGGCAAAGTGTGTAGCCAGCTTACCCAGTGTGAAGGCCTAAAAAATAGAAGTTCAGTAACTCAGTAAAAATAAAATAATCTAAGAATTTTATCCTCCTCAGAGAAGTTATAACTCATACCAGTAATGTACTACAGTTCTGCACTTTACCCTGTAGTGGAGAGGGTACAGGTAGTGTAAAAGAACATGATGAGGTAGAAGGTGCACAAAAGGTGGAGGTGACACCTGTTAGCACCCATAGTACTTACTGATTTTGCCACTGACCCCCCAGGTGGACACTGTGCCAGGTTAGGATCTTCAGTGGTTGGCTGGGAGAAGCACTTCTGCACTTGGACTCTCTGCCTTAGAGCTGAAGAATATTGGTCCTTAGATGGCTGATGTCTGTGTACCTTGTCACCATTGCTGCATGAATGGCAAACATCACATCAGCCTGAGTTTGTCATGTACTGTCCAAACAATAGAGCTGTGGCTGACATCTGCTCCCTTTTGTTAAAATCTTTGTTTCTGAAAGCCTACAACTAAACAGATTACTGAAATAAACATCTGGGCTTTGGTAAAGGAGTAACAAGTTGCGTTGTAGAGTCAAATGTATAAACTCTTTAAAAATCCTGTGCAGAGATCTTATCAAAAGGTTAGGTAATTGAAAACTGTCATGTTTAGCTTGTCCTGTGTTGTGCAGACAAGATCTTCTTATATTTGTATATTTATATAGTATTAAAAAAGATTCAGACATGCATACATGCTCATTCTCCAAGGAGAGCTGTGCTGAGTAAGAGTTTTCCATTGTAATCCTAATCAGATCAGTAGATGAATGTCATCTGTTCTGGAGAACTGAACTGCCCTTTTCAGGAAGCATGCTAACAGCTCATTCTCAATGGCACACAGTATTAATTCAGTCAGGAGCAAAGTGCTGATCCAATGCATTTAAATTATGAGTTTCCCACAATTAATTGTAGGAGCTGCTCCTGTTGTAGAAATAGAGAAATCATAATCATATATTAAAAATATTGACAAAAAGAAAAAAATTAACAGCATGCCAGTAGACTAATCTGTAAGTGCTGTCCAATAATCACTGCATTTTAAAAAATCTGTAGGAAAAGCAGTGCAAGCTACACTTGGGTGGCTTCCTTGCTTTTCTGCCTTTCAATGTGGTAAGGATTGTTTGTCTGCATTTTGGTGTGGTGAGCAATAAGGATTTGTCTGAGATTTTTAACAAACTCACTCTTTTGCTTGTTGCAAATTAGAAGCAAACGGCAACAAAGCCAACTTGCTTGTTTAAAGAAACTTACTGCAAGGATTTTTATTCACAGTTACTGTCTTTTAAACTTTGTTAGATGTAATGTTTTCCTATAATCTCAGTGCAGTAATGGATAGACAGTGTCTGTATAATTGCTAATTGTAAATGAAATCTTCTTTGTGTTAATGTTTTATTTTGACCCAATTCCATCACACTTGTGTTATATTCTGTGAAGCACAAGTAGTTATTTATGCCGATCTGCAGTACTGACAATTTTTACTTTGGTGTGCAGTAAATAGTTTCTCCCAGCAGTGACAGTGTTTGCTTAAACAAGCCTGAATATACCTGCTTAACAAAGTCCTGAGCCAAATTAATTATGACAGTGTCTGTAATCATGTCACTACAGTGATCTGGTTCCCCAGTACACTTAAGGTCTCCACAGCTGGAATCACAGCTGTAACCAGGTTGAGCTTTGTGATCTTGGCGGTTGCTGTTGAGAGAAGAAGCTACCCTGGAAGTGGGATTTCTAAAGAGGAGAGAATTCCCAAGGACCAGTCGTTTTCATACTGGGGTAAATTGACATAAAACCCAGGCCATGAAGACCAGAAGGACCTAAGACATTTGTGTCATGATGAGGAGCTAAATCCAGGTTTCCTGAATGCTTGTCCACTGTCTCAAAGACTAAGCTGCTGTTAGTTTTCCATAGTGTTTGGGCACTGGGTGGCCTTTGGGATTTCTGTATAATGTAGACCTTAAGAAAGTTCCGTCTTTGATCAGTCTGGTTTTAGAGAGATGCAAAGCAGCCACAACACCTCTTGGTTTCCAGATAAACTGCAAGGGTCCAAATTTTAAAAACAAAGTTATGTAAGTGTGAGGCTTAAAGGCTTGTGTTGTTTTTTGGTTTTGGTTTCTTTCATTTTTTTCTTTTACCATCACACTTAATGGACAACATCAGTTGGCTTTGCTGATTATCAGGGGTTGGAACTTTTAGATGATCTTTAAGGTTCCTTCCAACCCAAGCCATTCTATGATTATCTTAAAACTCTGTGTAAAATACACCTTAAGATAACATAAATGTCCTTAAATGTGTGAGACTGAAGGTCCATCTAGCCCAGTTTTGTCCTACCAGTGGCCATAAACCTAGGAAGGACCACAAGCAAGTTAAGCATATAAAATACTTGTATTGAGTATTCTTCCTGACTCTAGTTATTTTTCTAAAACAAATATCACTTTAGCATATTGCATAATTCTTACTACATTTCTCTTTCATGAACTTAAGCCTTCTTGTGAAGCCATGTAAACATTTAGCATGTTCATTGTGCTGTGGAAACATGCTCCATGTGTCCATTGAGCTCTACATTGAGTACCAACCATCCTGCCACCACAGTGAGATTCACTGCCCTCTTAGCCTTCCTCCCATTGCCCTCTGGGGTAACTTTGGTCCCGAAGACCTTTGCAGTTCCATCTCTCTATCCCAGTTTAGAGTCACTCAGGAGCAGCTGGCAAAGCAAAGCAGAGTGTTAGGCCACACAAGGCTAGCAAGATTTTGCTTGTCTATAGGTGACAAGCTCACCTACAGTAGCTTTGGTTTATTTTCAAGCATGAGCTTATTAGGTCAGCTAATACATTTCCCAGTAGCTCGGTATAGCATGTTTAATGCTGTAACTCTTCTGGTGTTAAAACAGAGAGGCTGTATCTTGCTCAGGTTGCTTAGTGTGTGATGAAGCTTCCGTTGACTTTAAGGATGAGGAGCCAGGCCTAAAGCAGTCAGATAGTTGTTTTCTTGTTAACAAGCCTTTTCTCCCTTTGAAATAGCTTTTTACATACCATCTTTATACTCCTGTCACTTCTTTATCCCCTCAAACCATCCAGAGATATATTTTTGCCTCCTAACTGGGTTTTGTCCTTCTCAGTAACCTTTCATACCCTCAGTTGTGGAATTTATCACCTGTATTTTTGGCTTTTCAACTTTTCCAGAGAGATTGAGCATCTCTGTGTCACTGATGATTTGCATCCACTGTCTTCATGCCCCATTAGTTTCAGTAGTCAGTTGTTAGTTTTAATCAGCTACTGATGTTGTCAGAGTTTTATACATTAATAATGTGTAATTAGCAGCTCTGGAGAGCACCAAGTATCATAATGTAAATGTTACTGTCAAAATCATATTTGTACATATAGTTGCTTTTTGAAGTGGGGCAGTGGGTAGCAGTTTGCTGTACTAACAGCTGCTTTGTGAATGCCTCCAGGGTGTCAGTGGGAGCCCCTTCCTTGCACAGGGGCAAGACAACACTGCTCCATTGATCCCAGCAAAGCTGCAGCACCTGCTGCCTTTGGTAGAGCTGTTTGGGACAGTGAATCTAAAAAAGTAAAGAGATTAGAGATTAGGGGCCAAAGAAGTGCTAACTTTGGGGGTCAGGTGCATTGGGAATGCACGTGGAGATAGGAAGCATATGGAGATACTGAGTTATTATGGAGATACACAGTTATTATTCTGTGTTGAAAGCATGTATGTGCACAGTCAATATTTAAAGGCGTTTCTCTTGTCGAATACTTTCAAGTTAAGTGTAACTACTAATCTTAGATGTTTAGACATGATGGCTACATAGTGATCAGCACCTGCCTGAATTTTTGTGATATTTACAGAGTATTTTACATGTCAGAAGTGGTTAGGTAAGGATTGGTATTTCCCTTTTGCAGTTAGGTGATGGAGGAAGAGTCTGAACTGTGTGTGTTATTGTTTGCTAGTGGTCATAGAAGAAAACTTTGCCAAACCATGAAGAGCACATGAAACTTCTTGGCTTATTACCATATGCCAAATCCATTCACTAAACTGTGCTCTGATTTTCTGTATATTTTTTTCCCTCAAAAACAGAATATTGTCAGTTCATCTGATGATAAAAGAGTAGCAGGTGTCCAATGCAATAATCAAATTAGTAAAAGTAGTAAACACTTTGAGATCAGAACGTGACCTTAAGCAGCTGAAATTTAAAAGGAACTTAATCATGTTAGTTAAGCTTGTTTTTTATCTCTATATACAATAAGTTTATTTATGGTAACATTTTATATTGAACTATGTGGTTGATGAAGGCTGAGATACAATTGCTGATTTCAGGAGATACAACAGTGATGAAGTCTCTGTTCCACCACAGGAACTCAGCTGCCTTAGGACTTCCTGGAGGAAGTGTTAGGAAGCATGTTCCATGTTAGGAAGCATTTTGTTTGCTAAAATGCAAATTGGAAACCTGGTCAGAAACTTTTTTGGATTGTCAGGCACTTAAATACCTTTGAAATATACCCACAATAGATTTCCTTTTGATGCACATCCCTGTTTAGACTTTCCTGTCAAATAAAGTAGTGAGAGATGTTGCAGTTAGAGAATTTGTGTGTTTTTCTTTGCTGCTGTAGTTGGTGATACCATTGCAGTTTAGAATAGATTTTAGATTTTCATGGGACAATATGTGTAATTATCAGCATTTTCCTGAGCATTATTACGTGTCACCCTGGAGTCTAAGAAGAAATGTGGTAATATCAGTCAGGAAAACACGAATACAAATGTTGACTCATCTTTTTTAATTCTCTAGGATTACGATGGGTTTTTTGAATCAAAGGAGAGCAACACTGTGTTCTCCTTTCTTGGACTGAAACCTACTTTGGCATCAAAGGTCAGTGTCCTAATGCAGATTTTTCATGAAATTCTTGAAATATTGAGAATGAATTTTCTTTGAATGGAAAGAATCCTGTGTATTCAGATGCACCACTGCCCTGATCCATACCTTGTCCATATGAACTTCATGCTAAAGAGGTAATTGAAATGGTTGTCAGGAAAAGCAAAGCATTCGAAAGGAAACCAAGCATATGCATAGAACTTAACTTGATAAATGCAGATAAATGAAATTTGAAGAGTACATTCTCCTTCACTATATCAATCTGAATTGTAAGCAACTGACTGAATTACAACAGGAGACAGAACTAGGATCTTAATATGTGCAGCATGGCATAATGGCTCAGCATTTATTCATTAGGCATTTTTTTTTTTTAAATGCCGAAATGCTGGAGCAGTCAGGATTTGCATCATCTTGTGGATTAGAATTCAGTTTTAGCAAATGCATATATACAGGTCAGAACACAAAGCCAGGTAACATCTTTCTGTTGACAGCAGTATAATAGAGGAAATTTTATTGCCATATGGAAGCCTGGACACTTGTTCAAAGAGACTGTATGGTGCACCTTTTGGCAGTAGATCAGACACATAGGAGAGAATTTTTCTTCCCTTCCATACTGTAGAGATGGGTGTATTTGGTAGAAGTACTGTCTCAGGCCTGGCTGGTAGCTCCTGGGTATCTGTAGAGTTCCTCTTCTGCCAGGAATTCATTTATTTCTGGATCCCTTGAGGGACAGGAATGGGAAGGAAATTCAGCAGAGAATGGCAAAAGCAGGTTATTTTGGCAGCCTGCCTTGCTTTGTAGCTTGGAGAACTAGTCCTAGGAAAAAGATGATCTACTGCAATCCAAAATACCACCTTCTGTGGAGCTCTGTTCCTAGAAAATATCCTGTTGTAGGCCTGGAGAAGTGTGTCTATAAACCATCTGCTTTACTCTGGTAGTACTTCAAAGTGATGGATCCTCATCTGCTATGAGGACCAAGGTTAGAGACACTGTACATACAAAGGTCACAGACACAGGAGATGAGAATGTATTTGTAAGGTTAATTTAATGTTAATAATAATTAGGTCCACTCTTTTTCTTTCTTCTTTTCAGTAGGGATCTGAACCCTAGGAAGCCCATGTGAAGTATCAACAAGCACATTCCTGAATGAATGACCCTGTTCTTCAGCACGTAACAGCTTCCCTAATGGATCACTGTGATAGAGCAAACACACATCATTAGTAGTAGTCTACTTGCCATGAGATGGTGCTCTCCAATAATGTGGAGCTAATAACTCACATATGAAACAGGATTAAGGCTGGGCTACTCATCTTCCTTTTTAAAAATACTCACTGTTGATGTTTCACTTTTGTCTTTGGATTGCTTTTGCAACTGGCCCTGATATTCTGACAGACATGTATGTCTGAGAATAAGGAAGTGTAAGGAAGTGGAAGTGTAGAGCTTCTATCATTATTCATGGATATACTTATGTAGTCAGATTCCTTACCTTCTTTAATTCTTCCCAAAGTAGGTCATCAGGATAGTTCTGGTGGTTATTAGGATGTTTGTGCAGGCTATGATCCAGAAGATAAAAAACATCAATCTTGAGAACTCAGTCTAAGCCCACAACTGCTGTATTTTTGCTCTATATTTATTTGTTGTGATGTTTATTCTAGATCATGGTTATTTTAACATGGGCTGTTAATATTGTTCATGAAAACTTATTTGTCTAATGATGCACATTGCAACTGACTGTTTAAAACCAGTTCCTACCATGAAGGAGATGCCAAAGTGAAATATTTTGACATGTTTCCTGTTCCAAAAGCAGGTGGAAGGTGCAGGAAAACACTTGTGGAGATACTGGGGAGTTCAGAAGAACTAAAGGGGTCTCACAGCTAATGATAATATGAAGTTATCTCTTAACTGAAAAAGTCTTAACACTCGAAGTTGGAGCTCGGTAGTTGCACTGTCTTAAAATGAAATGTTGCCAAAACCTTCAGTTTACCTCCAATAACACACAGCTCCACCACAAGCCACATGAGAGTCAGGGAAATACTTTGAGAGCCAGGGCTCAGTCCCATGGGTGGTTAAACACTCTACCATGGTCCAAGAGCATGCCTAACTTGCCTAGCTGTTGTCCTGGTTATATCCCCAGATGTGATCAAGTGGTGGTGCCTCAGGGACAGTGAGAAAGCTGAGTGTGTGCTTTGGCAAATGAGGCCACAATGGCAGCTCAGCTGAGGAACAGGAGCCAAGTAGAGGAAGTGGAGAGTGTTCCATGGGGACTGTATTGATGCACATAGCAGAACGTAGGCCCATGACTTGCCAGCAACCATTACAAAATGCATTCTAGAGAGAAGTCAAATTGCATTATACATCTTGAATTAAGTCTGGCTGTAAAAATAACAACTATGCTGTAATGCAGCTTTTACTCAAGTGATTTCATAATGACAGGGTAGTGCCATCACAGTGAATGTCCTTATGTCTTTGGAACGAAAGACAACCATTATGAGGGAAACCTTCTTTGCAATCACAGTGTCACTCAGACTGTGTGGCTTGAAGAAAGCCAAACTTCTAAAAAGTGACACATTGTCTGTGCAAATCACACGTTCTGTTAACATCAGTAAACATGGCATACATGTTAATTTCAAGAGACAACAGCTGGAAGTCATCTAGCCCAGCACTGTCAGAATCAGGGCTAATGAAAACACTGGCTTGGATCAGTTATGGATTTGTCTAGCAGAGCATTAAAAATATCCAGTGATGAAGATCTCATAACTCTCTAGGTAACCTGTGCCATTGCTGCATTGCTTTCCTAGTGAAAACTGTCTTTTGAAGTCCAGCGTTGACTCCTAAGCCGTAATTTGTGGCTGTTGCCTTTGCTGTGTTTTCTGGCACTCACAGGAAGACATTGGCACCATTCTTTTTGTAGCTGCCCTCAAGATAGTTGTAGTCTACTGTTAGATCAGCTCTTAGTCTTCTTCTTGCCAGACTAAACGAACCTGGCTCCTCAGCTCAGTTAATGGGCTAGATGGAGCAAGAGCACACATAGATTTGAAGTTCATGGATGTATTTACAGGTCAAAATCTTAGGCAAAGCACGTTTTCTAGAGGAATCTTGAATGAGCGTCCGTATATGCATGTGCATTTTTAAGTTATGTTGTCTATGTTAAGATACTGTGACATTTCTTGTAACCAATCCCTTATTTTCATGAGACTTGAACCTCATTATAGGAAGGGAATATGGCATGAGCTGTACGTTGTTAACATCACCAAGTTCAGTATAACTGTTCCCAAAAAGAAGTTAAATATTTAACTTCGTAAATTAATATAGATATAAATTTACATAATTGTGCAGTTGATTACAGAGAAGCCATCCTGGATTTATCATGTACTTGATACATTATAAACTTTGAGAACTGCCTGAAGTCCCAGGTTTGAAAAATTTACCTAAGTGTGTAAGTATACACAAATGAGTAATCCTTGGTGAAATCCCAGGCTTACTGATGTGAAAGGCAAAGCCACACTGATTTCTCCAGGGATGAAATTGGTTTTACAAAACTCCTCTTAAATTTTGATAATTGTAGAATAGAAGGCTCTTGTTTAGTGGAGAGTTAGTCTTGTTACAGCTATTAAGTAAACCTAGCTTATTTCAGAGCACACATGTGGACATAATCAGTTGTGTGGAGGACAACACTAGCTCCGAAGATATCCTTCTTGCTTGTATGGATTGGCAGTGTAAGTCCCTTAGAACATGTGCTTTTGAATTGTAGGTGGATAGTTTAAAAAAAGTAAAAAGAAGAAGTATATATATATATATGTAAGAAAAGAAGTTGCTTGAACGTGAATTTGGTCTGTTGTGTGACAGCCTTATTTTTGTAATTAAATGAAGTAGAGTTCTAGTTTGCTACACAAGATGATCTGGAATTTTTTAAACCAGTTTTGTAATAATGAAATGTAGCTATCTGGTAACTGAAAAGGTCTGGGGAAACTAGATATTTATTGAAAGAAATAGCAAATTCTTTATTCTGTTTAAAATTTTTGCATATAAAGGTATGCTTGAGAACCAAATGATCCAAATTTCTAACTAATACTTGCAACTACCCCATTTTTAAAAGGGAGAGCAGTGTGAATTAAACTGTAAATCTTTGTACCTAGCTAAAGTTGATGTGTGGGCTGACGTGCACATGCACATTCACTGTATCAGTGGCTTTGATAGAGGTGTTTTTGTTTGTGCCACACACTACTGGATAGTGCCTTGCCAGAAAGAGGACTGTTTCTGTAGGGTCTTCTTAGATGTGCTTACACTTTGAACTGAGAAAGGGGTAGTTTCTATATTGCTATTTTTTTAATAATACAGTAAATTGGTTTTGAGGCCTGAGTCAAAAGGAACATGCTTTCTAAGACTGAAACAGGTTTTGGTGAGTCTTTTAAACTCCTGATTTTTCTTAGCTGACTT
This sequence comes from Calyptomena viridis, assembly GCA_013390005.1. Classification (NCBI taxonomy): domain Eukaryota; kingdom Metazoa; phylum Chordata; class Aves; order Passeriformes; family Eurylaimidae; genus Calyptomena; species Calyptomena viridis. Next base: position 74,136 of record WEIV01023790.1, read on the forward strand.
CCTTTTTTAATTTCTTTTACTATTTGTTGACTGTCTAGAATCAAACCTTGCAAGGGAAGTGGACCTGGAGTAAAGCCCATAAATCCATGTTTACACTTACTTTAAAGTAATTATCTGATTCAAGTGTTGAGCAGCCCAAGTGCTATGATTGAATTGGAGAGTAGCTTCCAAGCTCTCAGTGGATTTCTTGTTTGTCCCTCCCTGCCCTTTTCCCCCATCAGGCCGTGTATTTGGGGGGTCCTATTCAAGCAATACCATGGTTCAGAAGTAGAATCCTGAAATTTTAGGCAGTGCCTTGTGGCACTTCACAGGAGTGCAAGAATGGGGTGATCACCAGGAAATTACCAAATCCCGTTAGTCCTCAGTGACTTAGTCACTGATTTCACTAGATCCTGGCACAAACAGTGGGAGGGGGATGGAGCCCTGTGTGTTCACCTTGCACAGAGAGTGGGAGTAGAAGACAGTAGGAGACACAATGCAAAATAGAACAGGGCTTGTTGGTGGCACCCTGAGCAGTGGTTCTCACAGGAGCCTTTGGCAGTGCCGTGTATGAAGCCACACAGCACCACTTTCCACAGGACTCCAGCTGCATCGTGGCCTATCCTTCACCCTCTTGCTCCCTAAGGAATTTGGTGGGGAAAACATAGAACAGCTTCCTGAGAGCAGTCCTTCAGTCGCTGTGAGAAGATCTTACTTCCTTCTTCCTACTTTTTACCTCTTCCTGATGTGTGTCATCCTGTCCTGTCTAGATCTACCTGTGTGCAAAGCTTCCACTTCTGGCCATCTGTAATATCCCTGTGAGATCACAAATGCAGAGCTGGTGTTCACCTTCACAGTGTCCGTGTTCTGTAACTCAGTATGGGAGGGAGCACGTTGCATCCTAGGCTGTGTACACATTCTGTATGAAACTGTGTTCATCTAATAAAAAATCGTAATTAAAAAAACCCATTTACACTGTGTTGTATGTGCCAAAGGAAACAATGAAAAAAATATGAATCTTTATTCTTGCTGCTGCTCACTCTGGTGACAACCTGATGCTTTAGTTTGGGCAGCCTCTGCAGGTGGAAGCACTGCAGAACTTTTCACCTGGGGTGGGTGAGCCTGATTCTGTAAGATGCTAAGTGGCTTTCAACCCTGGTGACTCCATGGGAATTGCAATATGCAGAATACCTGTTGGGTTAGGGTCTCCCTGGGTAAATAGTAGTGAAGAAAAAAGAAGGTATGATTTATTGTCTTCCATTTTTTGTGTTTGGGTTAGCTGATAAATACCACAGAAATAAAGGACGGATCCTTTGGGGGGACTTGGACATTGGGGCCAGGAAGTTTTCACACACTGAAGTTTTGCTCCTAGGGCTAAACTCTTCATTGCTTTTTATTTTCTGAAAGAAATGTGAGTTCCTGGTTTGCCTATCCACTTCATTAATCCATAGAAGATAGTTAAATATGTGACCAGCTAAGTGGCTAACCAAAGGTACAAATTTGCATCATTACAGTCTTCCCTTGATTCTCAGTCTAATATGTATTTTTTAATACCTTATTGTTCCTGTCTAAAACTTGGCCACTATCACTAGTCTGAGCACTGCCATGAAAACTCAGCCCATTTGTGATTTCTGCACCCTGTGACTTCTGCAGACTTCTGTGCCACCTGCTCTGAAACAGGAGGTGTGGATGGAAAAGGCAAGCCTGAAATGGCCGAAGTGGGATCCTCAGCTAATGTAGGATCAGTAGCACCTCTCCAAAGTGAGCAGGCCTGTAGTAGCTCAGCTGTTATGTCGTGGTGGGTAGAAGCAGATGGATTTTGCTGCACAGTTGGGCAGGAGCTTCTTAATTTGCAGAGAGGAAGTGATGTTCTGTGTCACTTTGCTCTTGTAGCATCACAGCCTGCACTCTGTAAAGCTGTGGCACTTGCATTCCTCCCACCTGGCTACTGAGCAGTAAGCAGGCAAAGGTCACATGATGCGGGATGCTTTGCCACTAGCTGTCATCCTGCCGTGCATCCCAGCTCTGTGTCTACTCCCTGTGCTGGGGAAGCACCAGTGGGAAAAGTGCTTGAAAGTCATCGCTGTGTTTGCACACGCACACACTTGTGTCTGCCAGTCTGTCTACATCTCATTCCTACCCCAGAGCTGTTGGTCTGGGCTGTGAGAAGATCCTCCTGAACTTGCTTATTTGCTAGATTTGGTTTTGAAGTGCCAGAAGGGCTTGCCTCGTTCATTCCATAAGCTTTAACCAAGCCGGCACTGAAGGTGCATTGACACTTTCATCTGAGGTAACCTCCTTCAGGCTGCATGGTACAGCACAAGTAAACATTCTGGGTGCAAGTCCTCCACACACTCATTTTTTCAGAGGTGACAATTGCATGTGATTCAATCCCCCAGTGAATTTGGTAAACATTAGAAAATTGTAGGATTAAGGAATTAGCACCCTAGAGGAAAGGTCAGTCGGAGCCCTGAAAAATTGTGTTTAGAAGGCAAGAAAGAAATTGTTAGATTCTGACTAGGAAATGGAGTTCAAAACCAGAGTCTTTGAGAAATGTGTGCCAATCTCTATCTGCTTGGTTGCTCATCCAGTTTAGCTGTCCATGGTACGTACATCTAGTTCAGAAGAGGAACCTTACTTTCCAGGGAAAGGACATACTTCTGGACATGGCTCCTCAGCCCAGGGCAATATTCAGAAGTCAAACAATTTGCATCTTAAAAATAATGCCACTTCTCTGCTCTAGAGGAATGCAGATGCAAAGCCAGTGGTAGGTAGGCATAGGAAGAAAAAATCCTTCCTTAATGTCTGGGAAAGCAGGCAGACCCTGTATGCCTTGTCCTTCTCCCCAAGGATGTCCCCAGTGGGCACCCTGTAAGGAAGAGTCCTTATGTGGTAGTGCTGCCATTCTCAGAAGACACCTCACATCTCAAAGACCATATGCCTCTTCCAGTCCAGGTGCTATCTCTTTCAAGTGTGCTGCACAGCAAGCTGTGCTTACCTTTAGTTTGCACCTCTTTGGAGATCAAGAGCAATTCCACTGAAATTAATGAACATCAAGATGTGTAAAATAAGAGCTGAGCCAACACCTCTCTGCATTACAGCACCTTCCACAAATAAATTTGGCAGATGGAGTTACTCTGCTGGGAACCCAGAGGAAAAAAATTAGTAGCTTGTCTTTTTGCCTTGTTTCTTTAGGTGAGACACTTCAAGTATCAGCAAGGTTTTGCAAACAGCTCACTGTGCGGTGCCAGAGTTGAAGGCATAGCAGGACTTCCAGGATATGCCAAACAGAAGCCATGACTGCTTTTCAGGCTCCCAATGAGACCAGACCACTGCTGCCTGCACCTATGTGTGAGGAATTATTTCACTGATGTGTAACTAAAGGAGTGAGAAGCAGATCAGTGCTGGCATGGAGACAAACCTGCAGAGGGTGATCAGGAAAGAGCCCAGGGGCGAGGCCAAGTGAAGAACATGCAGCTGCAGCAGGTAAGATTTGCTGAAAATAACAGCTCAAGTCTGTCCCATCCTGTTTCTCCAGCTACTTCTAGCCTGTTCCTCCTCTTCATTATATACTTCAGCTCACACCTTCCCAACAGGAAAAGGGTAACTATCAGATTTGGTGGTTTCTGCATGCATCTCCAAGATACCTGATACTTGCTTTCAGTCTCCTGGCAGAAGTGTTGCCATTTAGCAGTTTCACATTTTAGACCTATTGCTCCAATTTAGCGTATTTCCTGGGCATATTTTGTGGGCAGATGAGAGAACTGAACTTACTAAATACATGAATTAAACATTCTCTTGACAGACTTTAACCTTCAGTTAATTCAAAGGTGTCAGAAAAATTGATAGCCAGGGATGTAGCCCTTGAACTTACAAGAGCTGCAGGATCTGGAAAAGACCATGAATAGCCAGCTGTCTTTTAAAATTTTATTTCAGTTTAATAGGTAGACATATATATTAAAAAATATTGGCAAAGACAGATCCTAGTTCCCCACTAATTTGAACAAGGAACATGACTCTCCTTGGCAGACAGCAGTTACTTTGGCATAAAATCCTGTACTTGAGGGGCCTGAGATGTGTGCAGTTGTGACTCTGTGTGCTGTGGTGAGCAAGGTAAGGGCAATGGCCACTTTTCCCTGAGCCTATACACAGTATGTCTCCTGCCTTTCAGTGCCTGCTGTTGCTGCACAGGGCTCAAGCTCTTGCCCTTCCCTCTCGTCTGCCAGTTCTTGCTGCTGCCTCTCATTCATGTCCAGTGCAGTGCTGCTGCCTGGCTTTCCTGTGTGTCAAATCAAAATGACTGGGTTTGCCCCAGAAAAATCACTCTCGTGGTGTTTGCTCCCTGCACACATCCTTCAGCAGGTTCCTGCAACTGAAGCCTCCTCTCCATGTCGTACCATCCTAGCTGGATTTTCAGCACATTAATCAGTGTATTTTCCAGTCTTCTCTCCTTGCTTTACACCTTATTGTGTCTTCAAATAAAACTTGCATGCTGGTGGCCTCTTCTCCTTGCTTTCCTCCCCAACTTTCCCCTGCCTTGCATCACCAGATAAGAGGTTATGAAAATAAGTGTGAAGTTTTGGGATATTTGATAAGGGGAAATGTAACAAATGTACTGATTATGTTCTTCACAGGGTAATCAGTTGCCATTACAAAGCACAACCCACCAGGAAATACCTTTTACTGTAGTAGCTGAAACCCCTCAGAGCAGATGCAATACTGCCCCAAGGGTTGTTATGGAGTTCATGCTTTCCAAACCCCAAATGGGACACATGCTCTTATGTTTAATAATAAGAAGAAAAACACTGTTGCCTATGTCCTAAAACCACAGAGAATAAAACATGAAAAGGGGACTGCTTCAGAAGCTTTTCCCAGCTAAAGACTGGGGAGAGTTTTGATCTTTTTAACTTTACAGGATCTTCTTTGCCATTAAGACCTGCTTAACATCCTCTCAGTGTTGCATATGATCTAAAATTTAGATTAAACTGTCTTCAGAGATGGTAGTAGTTGAAACTAGAAATATATTTAGGTTTTTTTTTAGCTTCTTCTATCCCACCCAGCTGCATCATGATACCTGTTTCTTAACAATGTCTTCAACCAACCAGCAACACCAGTCCTCATGAAAGATGCTCTTAGAGACTTAACAATATAGGGGATCAAAAAAAGAAGCCTAAATAATGGTTGTACCTTCTTGAAGACCTTTTTGGCACCTTGAGGAATAAAAAGTGAGGGGGTGAGGGTGAAAAGAGGGTTGAGTTAGGGAACGATGTCTCTAGTGATATGGTCTTTACACTGTGCCAGTTGAAGATCTGCACATTACAGACATTTAGAAAAACATTGTCCACTTCCCTTGTAGAATAAAAAGATGGATAACAAGCCAATGAAATAAATAAATAAATTATTTCCCACATTCTCCTTAAAAGACAGATGCCCCAAAGAGGGTAGGTATGTTGATCTTTTTTTTTTTTTGGTGCACTTTCACCCACCTCATTTTTCACTGAGAAAGGCTTTGATGGCAAATTATTTTACCAGCAGCTCCCTTAACAATAAGTTCACCCGCGTATAAATTAGCATAGGAAGTTGTTGAATAGAATTCTGTTTCTCCTGCACCTCCTTAGCTCTCTGTTATTGGAAGATCCTGCTGTAACACCAGCAGCACACACTGGCATGGTGCTCCCCATCCTGATCAGAGGCCTACTGTAATCTTCCTCTGCTCACCTCTGAGGAAAACATACCTGCTTTGGGAAAGCACCTTGTGTTATCATGGAGATCTGGGTGGCCTGGTCAAACAGCACGTACTGAGAAACCATTTTACCAAGGAGTGATAACCCAGAGGAAAATTGGCCTTTTCAAAAAAAGGGGTCACAGATTTGCATGTCATGGAGGACCATCTCCTTTGGTGCTGCCGTGAAGGGTCAGTCTTGTGTCACAGACAATGAAACCATGAAAAGGGAAGGAGGGAAGAGCTTGGCCTAACCATGAGGAGGTGTGGGTGGAAGTGGGGAGCTGGGATGTGCTGTCTGTCACTGACATCTAGAGGACAGCTCAGACAGTATGTACCTTGTGAAAGATTATGAAGTAATCAAACCCAGGGTGTGGTGAGCCTTCCCTGGCCCTGGCACCACTCACAGGCACATTGGTGCTCTCAGCTCACACTTGCTGGCTTTCCAAACTGGTGCTCATGCTACCTTTAAGCATTTTACCCAGTTCAAACACTGACATGGCATTTTTTGTTGTCAGTGAGATACCAGCACTACTGTCTTCTGCAGGTGCCTTCTCGTCTTCCTCTCCCCAACCAACACAAAATTTGAGATTGATTAAACCAACTTGCAGCAACAGAAGTTTCCTCACATAGAACATGTGGGCAGCTGCCATCACCCACCATGACTGTGAAGTCCATGGGTTTTACTCAGCCAGGTGAGGGAGATCAGGCACTGGCAGAGCCCTGAGGCTCCAGTGCCAGGGTCCATGGGCATCTGCTTGGCACCCTGTGCTGAGTGAGATGTTGGTAGAAAGCTGTGAGATGCTGCTGAGTGCCTTCTGGTACAAGCCCTGCTACAAGGTGTGTTTTCTGCCCTGCTGTGCTGTGCTGGGGGCTAGATGGGGTCCCTCTGGTTGGAGGAGTGTCCAGGACAATTGTGTGATCCTGTTGTCATCTGTTTGTACTACAAATACTTTATGCCTACCTATAAAGAACACATTGTTCAAGCCTCTGCTAATGCAAGATAAGCCTGCTTTTATAATTAAAGAAAATAAGTAAGGAGGCTCCTGAGAAATTAGTTTTAATTTTAGAGACATTCTCACAGTAGGCTCCTCCTCTTGGCACAGCTTAGGGAAAAGAAAACCAAAGTTATTACAGACAGGCCACCTTCTCTGTGTCTTTCTGCTGACATGAAGCTTTTGTAGATGTAGAAAACAACTGAAGAGGCTAAAATAGCAATTCATACCATTTCCAGGAAGACTTAGAGGGATTATTTTTAACTGAAGCTTTTTGGGCTAGGCTGTTTTCTTTTGCTCTAGGACATGGTCAGTAATCACTTCAAACCAAGGAGCTGCTGCTTCTGCATCAACAAGGGGAGCACCAAGAGACATAAAGGAGTCATTATCCCACTTACCACTTGTCAGGCCACACCTGGAATGCTGTGTTGAGTTATGGTCCCTGCTATGAAAAACCAGATGTGGACAAACTGAAGGGCCACAAAGGTGATTGAAGGACTGGGAAGACTCCACATGAGGAAAGGCTGAGAGAGCTGGGTTTGTTCAGCCTTGAGAAGAGAAGGCTTAGGGGAGATGTTATTACTGTGCTCCAGTATTTAAAGGGTGGCTACAGGGAACGTGGAGACTTCCTTTCTGCAAGGAGTTACATAGAAAACTCTAGGGGAAGGGAGTACAAGTTACTCCCATGGAGATTCTGACTGGACAAGGGAGGAAAATTTTTCACAATGAGAACAATCAGCCATTGGAATAATCCTCTTAGGGAAGCAGTGGATTCCCCAGGACTAGGCACTTTAAAGATTTATCTGAACTTTAAAGATTTGGCTGGGCCATCTTGCCTAGACCATGTTTTTGCCAAAAAATGTTGGACCAGATTCCATTAGGTTCCTTCCAACCTGGTATTCTATGGTTCTATGATTTCCTCTCAGTGTGGCTGAACATGCATGAAGCAGCTTACTGCTCTGCTTAGACCATGTCAAATTGGCACTTAAAGGGTCAATTTCCCAGGCTCAGGGGATTACCCTGCACCTTGGTTTTCCAGCACTCCTAAACAGTCTATCCTCATAAAGAAACTGAGCAGAGTAGTAGAAGGATGAGTAAACTGGTTTGCACACAGCTAATAAAAATTTTTAGAGGGATTTTAATTGAGCACTGCATTTTAATTAGCTTTTCCCATGCTTTCAGCTTTGCCCTCTGAATTTACCAGGCTGAGGTCAGGTAAGGCAGTATGTGTAACTTGTGCCACTGCTTCCCAGCAGCTCTGCACATCAGCTGAGTAGCGCTCCAGTCAGCCACTCCCATTGCTGTCTACTTGCTTCTGGGGAGGCTCCTGCCCATTTACTTTTGCAAGCAGTGGATCCCACTTGCTGACATTTCCAGGGACTTATTATATTTTATTGGATTCACGAAAGATCTTCAGGAGAAATAAGTCACCAGTGAGCCGGATCCTCATGCCTCTGGTGATAGAGGTGGCCTTTCTGCTTCTCCTGTACACCATGACAGGAAAAGCAGACAAACACAACTGAAAGTTGACTTCATCACAAAGCTTGAAGATTGCAAAGTTCTTCCAGTTATGCCCTGGAACAAAACTCCCAAATCTTTATTGTTCCACTCTATAAACCAGCCAGTAGCCACTATCCTCAGACAAAGGAAATTTCTTCAGTGGATGGAGAAAGGTTACTTTATTCCTCCTCCCTGCTTCCCCCAAATGAGTGGTTGTCAGGTAGTTTCAGCATGCACCCTAATGAAGAAGATGTATGGATGAGAGAGAAATGGCTCCAGTTCAGGAAACACCACTGCCCTGGCACATGAAACACCTGTCTGGAGTGCTCCTGCATGAGGACAATGGCTTTGGGGGTCGTTTTGCACCATCTGAGACAGCCTTTGGGGAGGACAGTGCCTGCATGCCTGGGGAACACTGAGGCAAGTCCGGGGGCTCAGGCCAGTGCCATGCAGGGACACCCCAGCACTCAAGCCAGTTGCTAGAGGAAATCAATTTTAAAAGCAGATGGTTTAATTATAGCACTAAGCTCCCTCGTTGTAATGCTGTGTCTCTAGATAGTTTTACTGTTTTATTAACAAGTCTCTTGTACTTATTTCTTCCCCACTACTTGACAGATGCTTTCATCAGGGTTATATAAAGTCCTATTTTCATCTCTACTCTGCCTAGGAATAGATTAAAGAAAAGCTGAAATACAGATTAATAATTATATGCAGAGTGAAATATTTACCACATACATTTTTGAAGTGAAAAATGCAATTTTAAGCCAGTTTTACAAGGGGCATTGCTCCATAGCAGTATGTTAAACCTAGGAGTGGTTTCTCCAGGGAAGCACCTGTTCTGCTGAGACTGACAGGAGATCTGTGCCACTGGGGGAGAGGCAGAATGAAACTCTTCTCCTTGCACAGGCACACAGAAATGAGAAAAACCCCTCAGAGAATTTCAGTGTTTCGTTGTCAGATAAAAAATTGGACTGCAATTAGACAGGCCCCTGTGAAAATGTGTTGCTTCTGTTACATGCATTACTGAGCAGTGAGACTGAAATGATGTAGCATGACACAAATTCACCAAAATTCGTGGAGCAAAGTTAGTCCTCTTGACTGCTGGGTTCTAAGAAGCACTCACAGAAAGCAGAAGCTTGTCATCAGTGGTGCCCCTGCATGGGCAAAGTGTCCAACAGGTGTAACAGGTACATTTTGAAAGCAGCTATGTGCTTTCTTATAACCCAAATCACCTGAAGCACAATTTCTGTTAAAGCAAACCAGGGTCATAAGTACACACAAGACATAAGTAGCATTTTACTTTGTTTAAATATTAGTTACAACCCTCCAACGTTAAAGATTCCATCAAGATCATAGTATCTCTACAAACACCTTTGACGCCCCCACATTATCAGTTGTCTTGATCACTGAATAAATCCATCATCATTCTGCATGCATCCTTTAGCTTTTTGTCATTTTATTCAGTTTAGAAATCATACAAACACTGGGATGTGACTTAGCAATATTTAAGATAAGTAAATCAATGTTCTTATGTGACCAAGGAATCAAAGTTCCCATTACTGCTAATGGACATCTAGAGAAGGGTACTTCAGTGCAGGCATTTAAGCCTGGACCCAAATCCTTTCTTCTGTGGAACAGATAACTAATCTTCGTATTTTATTCCATGTCCATCTCTCATGCACCAGCTGTCATAGCTCCCAGACCTCTGGGGACACATTTTCTTCCTGCTTGTTCTACTACAATTACCCAAAACTTTGCTATAGACACTGTGAGGCACTGTGAGGCAAGGGTGAAGGGAAATAAGAAAAAGTTTGCTTGAAGTAATTTTAGAAGTGGTTATCTTTTAATGAAAAAAAACCTCATTTCAGCATAAAATGAAAGGCCAGTTAAAGAAATTTGGTATTCAAGAACTTTAAAGGGCCCAGTTGTGCTTAAGATTTTCTCAAAACCTTTATATTTGTATTGATCACAATAAATGTAAGTGCAGAAAATGTTCAATTTTTTTTTAACTGACACATCTATATCTCAAAAATGATGCATAAATAGGCCCTTCATATCATTATCTTCTTCAAATAAACATCTTTAAACAGAGCCGATCTAAGGAAGGATATTTGGCAGTAAAATCAACTCTTGCTAGAAGTGTCTCCTCATAGCACCTGTAATCACAGATCCTCACCCCAAAGCGACTGACTCCAGTATTCACCTTCTGCTGTGCTTGAGGATATGCAAAACACCAACCACGACATCATCTGGGCAGCAGTGGTCCCACCTGCTGAGTGCTCATATGGAACCCCAAAAATACATAATGAGTGTGCTTCCCTCTGCTGGATTTCTTCTCGACTGAAAATACTCTTACTGCTAATAAGGTACTAACATGATTGTGTCTGATTTTACATATCAAAAAAGAACAGAACATCCTAGAATTGTTCTTGAGGGAAGGACAGGAGAGTCAGGGAATGGGATGATATCAATGTTCCCTAATAAGTTGTTTTTAATGAACAGCATTTAATAAATGATAAACACTATGTTACAGGCTCTGTAGTTTAACCAAAAGAGGCCATAACACTCTGGAGTTTACAAGAGCTTTGTATGAACTAAAACAGTTCATCTAACATCTGCCTTTACAGCAGATTTTCCATAGCATCCAGCTATTCCAGTTTATTCATAATTAAATAACAACAGAGACGTCTGTTCTAAAAGCGAAAGTAAACCTTCCAAAGCAGTTCTAGCTGCTTGGTCTTGACATCTTTTTTTACAGCAATGACACCATCTTTCTTTCAAAATGACCTTTAATTAATCTCCTCCTTCTAACTACTTCTATAAGTACTACCGTTGTCCACGGGTTGTTACCACAACAATTAATTCTAGTAATTACTGAACTAGAAACTAAGATAGAAACTAATTGATAATTGATGAGATTACTGGGGATGCAGCGGCAGCAGCAAAGGAAGGAGGAGAGGCACAGTGCTTAGTGGAAATGTCACTGACATGAGCAATGATAACTTTAAAAACCTTCCCTATGAAGTAGAGATTGATTTGTGGAACAAACCCCAACACTCCAAGAAGTGTTGAAGCAGGTATGTTTATTAACATTGTGGAACACGGGGGATATCTCCTCCTATTGTGTTCACTGACTGTCACTTAAACAGTTCCTTACATGTTACAAAATGATGCATATTTATCACACAATCATACATACACATTAATTTTCCAGGACTAGGAGTGGTTTATACAAATTAGTTCCAGGAATTAACATAGGTTCCCCCCCCAGTCTCCACTCAGGGTCCACCCAAGGTCCATCCTCTGGTGGTCTTCTTGAGGCTAAAGTAAGATGTCATCATCACCTCGTCCTTTTCATCCTGGCCTGGTTCTTGGCGCCAGCTTCATTCTCCTCTTTGCTTCACCAACTTGTGGTCACCATGTTCCTAGGGAGATGCTCCTGTTCCTCTAATACAATGCAAACCTAAGAAACTATGGTTACAGGTAGCAAATGTTTAACTCATTACAAAAAAGCACTACCTGGTTAACCCTTATTTCTCCTAAACAAGATCTGGCAAGAACATAATCAGATTTTTATTGATATCAGATAATAACATTATCAGGTCTTTATTAATATCAAATAATAGAAAAAATATCTTACATGGACAACGCTCACTCAAACTTTTCTGTTCAACTGACATTTCATCAGGTTTAGGTATTGGGAAGGAAGATCAATCAATGGAATAAGTGACTTCTTTCACACTGGCCAACTCTGTTCATAAAGTGTTTTGTAAATAATAGAAATGGAAATAAAGTCTTGTTCATCTGTGCTTGTGTAGTCAACCATCGCTACCTTTGTTTGACTGTTGCATTTCTGTTTCAAAGGAACCACAGGTTTCTTTTGTGTTTTCCTCTACCCTTTCAACAGCTGTCCTGATCGTAACATCCTATTTTCAGATTCACATAATTGCCTGTCTTGAATTCACAGCCAGTGCCTGAGAAGGTAACTGACCAGCTGCAGGGATAAAAGAGGTCTCCCAAAGCTTGTGTTCTTACAAAAATTACTACAGTAAGTAATTATCACCTCCAAGAAAAATATCTGCCAATAGAAAATATTTTTCTTGGATACTTAGGAAGGAAAATTGCATTTGTCCCATCGGATGTCAAGTAATGTGGCAAAATGCTTTGTTTCTTTTACCACCTTTATTGTCAAACCCAGGTTTGGTCAATTCTCACCAAAGCTGTATCATCCAGGAAATTTGTTTCCTCCCTGAAACAAAGCAGCAGTCTGCACATCTGTTTAAGCCCAAACCTTGAAGTAGATCAGCCCGCCTCCAGCAGTGACAGATCAAGGCAGACCTGAGCCCCAGAGACATTTTGTGTAATCTCCAGTCAGTAGGAGGTTGTCCTGTCCTGCTGCCATGCCCAGACTGGTGCTGTGCTCAGACCGAGCATCCCTTCAATACCAGGAAAGTGTTGCTATAGGGCACTAGGTTGCAGAGAATACAGATGATATTGAGATGGTGCTTGTGCAGCAAGCAGGATGGCATCCCGAGGGCATGTTCAGGCTAATGACTCGTGACTGAGAAGGAAAGGGAAAGCAAGGTGTAGTGTGAACACAAAAAAACAGAGTGAGAAAAACGTGTCATAGTTACAGGGGCCGGGACTGGTTTATCACTATGTGGGTATAACCAAAACTGTGTATTCTGTACCCTCTGTGTCATTTCTGATGGGCTGTTAATAATAAATCATTGGTAGCAGCTGCTCAGGGCACATTTCACACCCCAGGCCACAACAGATAAGGAAAGAGATCTGGGGAGACATTAACACCTCCACACCCAGTTGGATGTGCCCTCCCTGCTAATGGGCTCAGCTGCACTGACACAGTAGGCAGTAACAATGGCCCACATCATCAAAGGATCCAAAAATATCCCACAACGCACAGAGTTAAGCCACCCATTGTGAAACTCCCTGCCCGGAGGGGAGGTACTGGGCATTCCCACTTGAAGCTGGGGATATATAATCTTCAGGTTTTGGGACTTGGGGTACCATTCATAGGATCCTGAGGGGTAACAGAACTCCAGCAGAACTGTGACTGCCACTCTCGAGGAGACTGCCATCATTTCTTCAGCAAAACTGCAACCATCATCCCAACTACCAGGTTTCCTCTCCTTCTGCTCTGCACCCAGGGGAACCATGCAGTGCTCAGCACAGGAGCTAAAGAGCACCGTGCTCTTTCTGTCCCAGGGTGCTGGGTTGTACTTTGTCCTTGTGGGTCAAAGCCAGTTTTTTACCTTGTGTCATTGTATGTATTGTAATCTTTTTAGTAAAATTGTAGCTCTGACTTNATTGTTTAGTACTATTATTATTTTTCTTGTGTGTTTGTTAAATAAATAGTTTTGTGTTTTTACTTTCACTTTCCTTTGAGGAAAATATTTCTTTTCTTGAACCTGGTAGGAGAGGGTGACTGTAATCTGTTTTTATCAGAGAATATTTATCCCTCTGAATATATTTTTTCCAAACCAGGACACTCTGACTTGTGGTCTCTCTAAAATTGGGTTCATTTCTCCATCCAGTTTACTTTAAACCAGCACGACACATTACAGGAGAAGCTTTCTATGGGACAGTGCTTGAGCTTATCTGGAGCTGAATAGAGGAATCAAGACACAAGAAAGATGTCGTGTTTCAGAAAGCAGATAAGACAAGCCAACTAAAACCTGTATGAACCAGATAACTGAAGGGGAATTCAAGCTTTTTTTGGGAATTGAGCCTTGCAAGGCCAGTTGTACCTAGGAAACCATATCATCAATGGCACTAATGACATGAGACTTTGAACAACCCCATTGTTTGTGAAAAAACATTTTTGCATTCAACAAGCATTTCTTAATACAGGGGCAGATAAGGCAAAACATTTGTTGACAGAGAGATAGTTGACTTGGCTTTTTGTCTTTACAACAAATGATGATGAAACACATATGGATTTAGAAAGGGACAGAGTAATGTTGATCATTTATGAGCTGGCTAATAAACGAATAATGCAGGACTGTTCCCTATTGACCATCTGTTCTGGCAGATAATGGTTCAGCACTGAGAACTGTCATATCAAGAATGCAGTGTCCTCTGCAATCTTGCACATCTACATGGGCTCAGGAATGCAAAACATGGAAAGGCTCTCATTGGGTTAAGCAGTCAGAAACTCTCCAAGTGCATCCATAATCTGCTTACTGGCTAAGCTGTTTGGGAAGCAAGTGGTTGAGATCTTGCTGACCTTTCTCAGGGGGGGTCATCTCAGTCCACACAAATTTCAGAAGGTCTCAGAATGTGCAAAGGCGATGTGTTGGCCCTGCTCAAAATTATTGCTACTGCATCAGAAATACGTTGCTCTCTTGTCTGCATGAGCATTTAGAAAAATATGGGTGTGATAATGATGACGATAATCTGCTGCTAGTTTGGAGAGTCTAACAAAATTAACAGAAGTCAAATAATAGTTGCAGGAAAAAAAACAAATGTGCTTTTTCAGCAGAACTAATAACTCTAAATTGAGGTAGAGGCCAGAGATTTCTTCTCCATGTTGCTCAATGAATGCCTTGAAGCACAAAGTTTCCTATACATTATATCATATTTAGATTTTTAAATATATGTATAAATATGAGTGTGAATTCCAAGGAACTGGGTGGGTGTAGTGTGACAAAATAATGTCTATCTTGAAAATACTGTGTGATATGGTGCTTTTTCATACTTATTCAAGTTACTACTGAAATTATTCATTATACTACCTTTTGTTTCCTTTATTTAAATACTTACTTATACTTCAGATGTGAATGCTATAGTGACCATTTACTTGGTGTAGTATTAGGTCTTTTATACTTCCTTTTCACTCATCCAATCCCAAGGATTCCTAAGGTTTGGTTTTACTGGAAAAGATCAAGGCAAGAAGGCACTAAGTACCTTGGCTTTTCCCATCACCTTTCCAGAGATGAAGGTGTGTCTGACCAACCTGTAAATCCCTGAATCCTCCTTCTTACCCTGCTTGAAGACAGAACTGATATTTGTTTTCTTTCAGTCCTCAGGATCCTCTCCCAATTGCCATGACCTTCCAAAGATAGTCAGGATTGGCCTTACAATGACATTGGCCAGTGTTCTCGACACGGATGAGGGCATTGCATCAGCTCACATGGACCTGTGCATGTCCAGTTCCTTGAAATGTTTCCTAACCTGGTTGTCCTTCACCAAGGGTAAGTCTTCCTTGCTCCAGACTTTCCCATTGGCCTTGGGAACCTATGATTCCTGAAGTCTGGTTTTACTGTAAAGACCAAGAAAAGAAGGCATCGAGCCTGGCTTTTTCCATGTCCTCTGTCACCAGGCCCCCTCTCCAATTCATCAGCAAACTCACATTTATCCTGCCTTTCTTTTGCTGCTGATACTTACGCTTGAAGAAGCCCTTCATTTTATGTTCCTTGCTGGATTCAGCTTTGGAGAGGTTTAACTGTCCACCTCTCTTTCCATCTGTGCTGTATTGCCACAGGGACAATCTACATTTAACCTTAACAGAATCTTCTAGTTCTTTTCAGCAATTCTGCATGATTTTCTACAATCTTTTATACTGTTTGTATACTCCACATTGCATTTATTTTAAATTGGCACCAAACTATGGATAGATATTTGTGAGTATTTGAGATGACTCCTCAGTCCACTAAAAGATCTTGCAGAAGCAGTAAGATGTTACCATGTTAAATGTTCCATGCACTGTTATCATCATTTATGCTTAATATATATTTTCTTTTTCCAGGATGAAAGTAAGAGACTAGAGGATAGTTAGAATTTCTTCCTTCACATATATTAGAATTTCTCTGCAGAAATATTTCCAAATTTGGACTCTTATTTTCCTGGCTTTGTAGTGGTTTTGTCTCTGCAAATAAAGTACAAAATGAAATAAAATTAAACATTCTAGCATTTATATTTATTACTGTTTTCTACAGGGAATATCTATTATTACAGAGTAATGAACTTCACACTTACAGGAGATCAGGGAAATGAGACCATCAGCTGTGTCGGTGTTGCACTGACCAGGCGTGGATGACCAACACACTTCTGTGTCTCTTGAAGGACATTCTGGAGTTTATTGCCATCTCGTAGTGTTTCCTACAAGATGCATTTCTTTTCACTGTGATGCTAGCTTGAAAAATTCACAGCTCAGATGCCTTTGACTGAGGTCACTTGTTCCCCTTCAGGGTTTTTCCATCCCTAGGCACTGCAGTTTGTTGACACTGCAGGAGTGTTGCGGTTCCTTATCTTCCCAATCCTGTTTGCAGTGTGAACCTCAGTG
Source organism: Calyptomena viridis (assembly GCA_013390005.1). NCBI lineage: Eukaryota > Metazoa > Chordata > Aves > Passeriformes > Eurylaimidae > Calyptomena > Calyptomena viridis. The sequence continues at coordinate 90,637 of WEIV01023790.1, forward strand.
AACAATGGCAGAATTGGGGGCAGAAAATGAACTGGAGAAAGGGAATAATGGAACAGAGTAGTGACTTGAGCAGGACTGATTTAATCCAGCTTTGCAAGAAACCAGTCTACTACCAATTACGATTTTGGGTGCCAACTACTTCTTGAGAGGGTGAGGAAATAGCCATAAATTCCAAGATATTTTGGAGGATCATTGTTTTTTAGCCCACTAAGTCTCTTGGTTTTTCCTGAGAAAAAAATAATGCTCTTGAGAAATGAAGTCGTATTCTATTTCTCATTCTACACAGAAACAAGAAATCAGCATGTGTGAGTAGTGGGGAATGAGAACAGATTTCCATGTGTTGGGACTCAGGAATGCAAGCATTTATTTTTAAGCTGGATCTGGTAAAGATTTGTGAAAGATTGATTAATTGTTTTACTGGAACTACAACTGCCTTCTTAATTTAAAAGAATAACCATGTATTACCCTGTTCACCTTCAGAAAGAGATTGAATTGTTTGTGCTAGTAGCAAAGTTCAACACTTCCCTTTCTGCCAACTTGCCCTGGCACCACTAAAGAGCCCAACTGCTGAGAGGTCCCACTGGGGAAAACCTGTATGTGCATCCACCAGGGAGGTTCAGCTTTTCTTACTAGGCATGAACAGCCATCTGCTATAGTTCTGATGCCTAAACGGACCTTTGGCTCTTCCGATGCTGTGTCCCTGCCACCATCTGTGTTCCCTTCCAACCTCTTTTTTCAGGGGTTGCTAGTCCTCCCTTTCTAGCACTTCAGCAGTACATGTGATGGACCAGGCTGCTGGTTAGCATGTGCTCCTTGCAGTTGCCCAGGGATCCCCATCGAAGACTGACACAGACTTCCCCCAAAAACCCAGTGCAGTGGGAATCACTGGTTTTTACTCACCCTGAGTTAGTTAAAAAATGCAAGATTCACATTTGGACAGAAACATACAGATTAGTTCTATTTATTTATTTATTTATTTTTAATGATCTGCAGAGGTTGTTTCTGATATTCTGGTTTTGAAGTCCTGACATAGTAAAAGGGCCTTTGTTTACAGACACCTCACGATTCTAATTTGTTCTTCCTAAATATCCATTAGAAAGAAAGCATTATACGTCTTCGAGTTCATTTGGATTCTGATAATAGCTTCATTTCAATAATTTGCTATTTCTAATCTATAATTTAATGATCAAAGCTACACATTAGTGTCTATTTTTATATATGGTATATAATTCATGACATCATTTATACAATGTTATATATATTTATATGCAACATTATTTATATGCTTGTGTTTTCACTTCCCTTCTAGATTTCATCAGACTATTTACCAGAATTGTATTCCCAGTTTGATTTTAGTAATCTTTGTATTTCTTTGCTTAACTTTCCTGGCATCAAGAGGTAAATGAACATTAAAAATAAAATCAGAAAATCATATAAATTGGAAAAGACCTCTAAAGATCATTGAGTCCAACCATTAATCCAGCACTGCCAAGTCCACCACTAAACCATGTCCCAAGTGCCACAGTTACATATCTTCTAAAGACCTCCTGTGATAGTGACTCAACCACTTCCCCAGCCAGTCTGTTTCAATGCTTGACAACCCCTTTGAAGAAATTTTTCTCAATAACCAATCTAAACCAGCTGTGGCACAACTGGAGTCCATTTCCTCTTGTCTTGTTGCTTGGTGCTTGGAGATGGAGTGCCCACCTGGCTACAACCTCCTTTCAGGTAGTAGTAGAGAGCAAAAAGGTGCTTCCTGAGACATATTTTCTCCAAACTGAACACCCCCAGCTCCCTCAGCCACTCCTTGTAAGACTTGTGCTCCAGTCCCTCCAGCTTTGTTGCCCTTCTCTGGACACACTCCAGCGCTTCAATGTCTTTCTTGTAGTGATAAGCCCAGAACTGGACACAGTCAATACTCGAGGTGCGGCCTCACCAGTGATGAGTACAGGGGAAAAATCACTTCCCTGATCCTGCTGGCCACACTATTTTTGATACAAACCAGGAAGCCATTGACATGTTCTTGGACATCTGGGCACATTGCCCAGGAAAGGAAACAGCCCAGCAAGCCAACCAGTGTAAAAAGGCAATTAGGTTGAAGGAGCAAGGACAAATAAGAAAGAGTCTCTTTCTCTTTGTGAGTGCATTTTAGACATTTGTTATTTGTATCTTCCTACACTCATTTTCATCTTTGAGTAACCCATTCCAACCTTTAGTCTGGCTGAGTCACTCTTCTCTTCCTCCTCTGAGAGATGATTCCCTCAAAGTATTTTCCATTTTCCAAATGCATTCATCATTTGCAATTACAACTCTGAAATCTTAAATTCAGTTATCATTTACAGTCTTACCTTCCATTTCTTGCCAAATAACTTAAAAAGTCAACTCTTGGGCTGGATCTATGTCACTCTATTCTTCTAATCCATTTGGCATGATTTTTAGTTGACTGCCATAGACAAAGCAGCATGAAAATAAGCTGTGTGATTGAAAGGTATCTTTCATAAAAGCAGGGCATACAACCTGCTCTGAGCATTTCACTGAGGGCACTGCAACATTAGCATGTGTTATCTCTGCTGGAAAACAGTCAGATTGCTTCGCCAGGTGTTCCTGTGAGGGTTTCTTTCTGCTAAATCACAAAGAGATGGCAATGCTGGAGCCTAGTGTTCCTTGAAAGACAATGACTGCCTTGTAAAGTATCTTATTTCTGAGGTAGTTAGAAAAAGGGGAAAGTTTACTCCATAGTGCCTATTTCAACACCAATTTTTATTCCAAGTACTGTCATTTCAGCTATTTTCCTCACTATACAGTGAGGCAATTCTGCATTTCATTTTGCTGTGAATTTAGATGCACTTTTCAAATTCTCATGCCTTTTTTTGCTTTTCTTGTGAGAGAAGCAGAAGAAAGATTAGAGAATTTTACAGGAGTGTTGGCCTTCTTTTGCCTGGAAGACTTCTAGCTAAACCTTGCTATCCTTATCGACCCAATTAAACCAATTTTTTCCCCTCTTCAGTTATGATAATACAGTATCTCAGTGCAGAGCCCAGAGTTTTTCTCTTTCTTTTGGATAAATTTCACAACTCAACTCTACTTTTTTCAATTACAGATAAGGTAATTATTAATTATAATCATAATTATAGAACATAATAATTATAATAATATATATAAATATATTAGTATATAACTATATAACTATATAAATATATCTATAAATATGTAAATAATATAACTATAATAATTATAGAACATATAGGAGCACTTTTGGAAAGCACACATACAATTTTGTTTGCACAATACATGTTAGCTTTTTGTTGCTTATGTGGAGAGTAGCAAAACAAGCGATACTACCTACCTAGGTAAGAAGGAGACAGAGGGTATAATACCGTAGGCATCCAAGTGAGGCATTGAGGATGTCTGTGTTCCACCTGGTTAAATAACCACTGTGTACCTACCTGCAATGTTGACCCAGAGAGTTAATTTGGAGCAGCCCAAGACTGGTTCAAGAATTTACCAAAGAGCTCTGGATTTTCAGTTCCTCTTCATGCATAAGGTAAAGCAAGCTCAGGGAAGGACAATCTCCTTTGTACCACTTCTGCAGTGGGGTTTTGTAGAGGCTCGAAGCAGCNTTCTTGTGAGAGAAGCAGAAGAAAGATTAGAGAATTTTACAGGAGTGTTGGCCTTCTTTTGCCTGGAAGACTTCTAGCTAAACCTTGCTATCCTTATCGACCCAATTAAACCAATTTTTTCCCTCTTCAGTTATGATAATACAGTATCTTCAGTGCAGAGCCCAGAGTTTTTCTCTTTCTTTTGGATAAATTTCACAACTCAACTCTACTTTTTCAAATTACAGATAAGGTAATTATTAATTATAATCATAATTATAGAACATAATAATTATAATAATATATATAAATATATTAGTATATAACTATATAACTATATAAATATATCTATAAATATGTAAAT
>WEIV01023790.1:94614-111361 GCA_013390005.1 Calyptomena viridis
TATAATAATTATAGAACATATAGGAGCACTTTTGGAAAGCACACATACAATTTTGTTTGCACAATACATGTTAGCTTTTTGTTGCTTATGTGGAGAGTAGCAAAACAAGCGATACTACCTACCTAGGTAAGAAGGAGACAGAGGGTATAATACCGTAGGCATCCAAGTGAGGCATTGAGGATGTCTGTGTTCCACCTGGTTAAATAACCACTGTGTACCTACCTGCAATGTTGACCCAGAGAGTTAATTTGGAGCAGCCCAAGACTGGTTCAAGAATTTACCAAAGAGCTCTGGATTTTCAGTTCCTCTTCATGCATAAGGTAAAGCAAGCTCAGGGAAGGACAATCTCCTTTGTACCACTTCTGCAGTGGGGTTTTGTAGAGTGATGCTCTCTGAGATGCCTCTGGGCCAGACCTGGTACCTGAATTCCCCATCTGCCAAGCCAGTGGGTACCTAGGAGCTTCTCCAGCCTCAGCCAGGAACGCACCTGAGGTGTTGGTAAGAGTAATTAGGAGAGATGAAGCTATAGACATCTCAAAAGCAGGTGGTAGAGGCATGTGCATGAGTGTCTCAGGAGCAAAATATTTATAGCCAAGCTGTACCTACTAGAAGTTAGGCAATGTTTGTATAAGTCCTTGTCCAGAACAAGTTTAATGAAATTAAAGATAATTTTTTGTACCATACTTATTCATGCTCTGTTGAAAAATTGTATCCCTTATATCTGTAGTTGCAGAGATGTAGGAAATGGGGGTCAAGGTCTAATTTTCCCCTCCCTTCTCTCTCTCATTTGTAAAGTTTATTCTGTCATACTATACTGATCATAAAATCCTATCCAGGAACATGTTTATCTGAGCCTCCTAATATTCAAACCCTTCCTTTTTCTCCCCCCATCCCTACAGTAGGTGTTATTGGCACAGACATCTCTAAAGCGTGGAGAAATCCCTGGGCTTGTGTGTAATGCTTCTAGTGTCTCCACAAGTCAATCAACAACATAGTTAATGCTTTCTAGACTATGCAATAGATTAGAGGGATGAACCTGTTTCAGAGAGATTACTGAAGACTAAGGCTTTGGCTATGCATCTTCATACTCCTGAAAAGTGGTGGCAGTGACGGTTTTGTCCTTTTAAAACACTGTAATCTCCTTTTATTGCTTTCTGTCAGCAACTTTTTCAGATACGGTTAAGTGGAGCCTTTTCCATATGGACACTATATATAAAGCTCTTAATTAAGAACATATTTAATACAATAAATATAATGTAAACTTAGAATGCAAACAAAGAAAACTCAGCCAAACTTCTTGTAGGAAACCTGAAGTGTTGGATGACTTTATTGCATGAAAAAAACTAGTCTGAAACTACTTTTTATTTAGATAATAGTGAGCCACATGATAAAGTAGGTTTTGAAAATCTTTGGGTTGGGAATAGCAGATCAGATCCCTGAAAAACTCCACTTTAGTCCCTGCAATGGTTCTCTGGAAGATCTCCAGAGGGCTGATGCAGCAGAGGGAGGGTCAGTTGCCTCTGCAACCCCTCCAGGGTCCTGTCCTTTCTTCAGGAATGTGGTGGTATCACCAGGCACACCCTTGTGCTGCCTGAAGGGTGGCACTGAGTTTGGGGGTTCTGAACAATCCCATTGGTGCAAGGAGAATGTGACATGCTGCTTGTTTAAAATGCAGATATAGTGCCTGGTGGTGGGTGGTTCTAATCACAGCCTCCAGTCTCTTCTGAGAACTGAGCAGGGAAATGAGGGAGCTATCAAAATGGAGAGTAGGCATTGCTCACTGCTATTTTCACCTACACCATTACCAGCCTGCTTTGCTTGTCCTGCTGGGTTGTGCTGAGTCCTTTGAATTAATAGGAGACTCGGAGACACAGAAGGCAGAGTTACAAGACATGGCAATTTGTACAAGCAAGCAGCTGTAAGTGTCACTGTCAAGCCGGTTAAGGATGGCACCATTGCTCACATCCAGGTTCTAGAGCAGTACAGTGATGTTAAGGGCTGTTTCATTCTGACATGAATTTTGGAACAATAGTCCACTGTGTCTGAGCATTATTTGAAATCTAAGTAATTCCAACTGATTCACGTGAGTGATCTGGATTTGGGTGTTACTCATGGTATACGTCAAAACTTTGTTCCCTACTTACAAGAATAATGAGTTAATATGGGAGAAAGCATCCCTGATGGGGCTCTCATCTCTCCTGGGACTCCCTGAATGGAGATATTTGAGCACAGACACCATGGGCACAGAAAAAAAGTGATGCAAACTGGCCATGAATAAATTTACACTGGGAAAGAAAAGCTGTCTAACCATGTTTGACATAATTTCTGAAATAACTTCCAGCTGAATGCAGAAAGCCATCTGCTTCTAAAGCAGAATTTCAAAAATATATGGGAGGGATGAGATGGTAAGTAGCTACATAAGCTATCTTACTTGCAATGATTTATTGAGTTGGAATTTATTTTTCATTAAATAGTCTCAATCGTAATGTAAGGAACTCAACATGCAGGGCATAGCACTAATTTCCCATTGGATACATCCCGTGTCAGTGGTCCCTAAGGCATGACAGTATGTGCTCTGTTGGGGAGGTTCACCCTAGTGAATGACCAGGGGGACAAGGTATTTTTCAAGGATGAGTGTTTCAGGTTGAACCGGGGAAGCCAAAGTTTTAAACCCATCCTTCTGTATGTTGGGTGAGTACCTGTGTCACATGTTTCACTCCGCAGAGAGACTCTGAGAAAGTTTCTTGGGTCAGTAGGACCTCGCAGACAAGGCAGCTGGGAAATAGCTGGTTTGAAAATCCTCCCATTTATGAGATGGGAGATAAAACTCTGAGTAGCTTAATGGCTACTTTTTATCTTTTTGGCTGTGCAAAAGGTCCCCAGAGGAAACACAGTCACTCTGGAGAGTGGAGAGGGTGGGATGGTGACTGGGAGAATGTCTGTTCCACACATGTGCTGGGGACAGGCACAGGACGTTGGGCACCTCTTCTCTGGGGGTTACATCTTCTACGCAGTCCTACATTCAAACACCCACGAAGCCTTTGGGAGGGAGATATTTTTATTATTTCACACATAATTTTCCAGATATTTCCAAGGCATTGCACCAGAAAAGGATCTTTCCTTTACCTTCTGGTTGCTCTTCTGCTGACTACATTGGAAAGGCATAATCTGTACGGTAAAATCATTTGAGCGTACCAAACCAAAATAGTGCTGGTATTTGAGGACTGGAGACAGTGGTCAGATTTTATGCTTGAACTGGTGCAGTTCAAGCCCCTGGGGTTGTTTGCCACAGTGGTGTGAAAACATAAGCACATATACGGTTCTTGTAGTATGTTTCGGTCTTCAAGTAAATAAGATACAATCATATTTCCTTTACGTGCTTTTAAAGCCCTAGTCCCCATGGAAATAAAAGGAATTATTTGATAGATTAATGTAAACACTTCTTTATACAATCAGAGTTTTTACGTTTTGGCCAAAATATTTATGTTTTCTATCAGTAGGAAAATACATTACAGATACCTGTTCATTGTTAATCATCTTCATGTTTAGAAAACCTTTCATTTACGGTTACCAAGTATGTATTATATGATAAGGCTATTTTAAAACATGATGAATGGAAATTTTACCTCTGTTCTGCCAATGAGGCAATTTTTATACTCAAATGATATTTACATTATAAATAGCATAAGCTGACTGCATTAATGCTAATAGAATCACTTGTTATTGCTCTCTCAGCACTCCTGAAAGCTGGCTTCATTGGACTTAAATCCAGCTGGAACGTTTGCCGAGAAGGTATTTATGTGCCTTTAACACCCACTCTGTGCTGGCATTGAGGTCCCTGCAGGAAGCCATGCCTCCCTGCATGTGAGCTTCACATGGAAACAAATCAGTGTTCTTTCATTACTTAAATTAGAGTATTTCTCCCTCATCCCCTTGCTGATTTGAAATGTGGTTTTCACATTAATCTTCTAAATAAATCTCAGAGGCACCTATATGACATTTCCTTGACTGTTTTAGATATCCAAATTTCCATAAGAGGTAAATCAGGACATCTGGCTCACTGCAGCCACAACATTTCTCCTTTCTCCCACTTCTTCACACAAACAGTATTTCCAAGGGAGTGCACCAAGTCTAATAAGATGCTATGGTAGTTAGACAAAGGCTGCTGCATAACAGTGCAAAGTATGCTACTGGCATGATTAACTCACTGTGAGCTCTTGTCATCACAGAAATACAGTTTTATGCTGGAATTCTTTTCTGCAGTCAACTCCTTCAGCAAACAAAAGACTAGTTACAAGATGAGAACTGAACTTACCCTCTTGTATAAGCTTCCAACAGTGCTTAAGGCTGTGTGACAGCCCTGATGTCATTGGGGATACAGAAAATCCCAGTGCCAGACCTTGCTGTGGACCTCCAGCACCATCTGACCCTGCCCCCCGGCTCATGGGGAATAGGAGGTTGGAAGCTTCATGTCAGCATGCTTTGCTTTCCTTTTCCATGGGTATATAACATCACACAGGCACACACAGATCCACATGCATATGGAGCTGCATTAAAAGCACTCCAAAGAGAGGCAGTGTTGCCAGAGGGGCAACACTGCCATCTGTGCCAGCCCCTTGCTTTGTGGTTATCACCAGCCACTACTCAGTTTTTCAACTGGGCTGCTACCTGGTTCAAAGCTGGGGAAGCACCAGCCACTCCTTATTTACATGCTAGCCAAACCCTCTTCTCAAATGCTGATTTCCTAATACATTTTCCTGTGGCATTTCCCACAATGTGCCTGCTTCACAAACGTCAATTAATGTATCTTCACAATGTGTCTGCACCAGCAGAGAGTCACCACAGGCCTTGTTTCTAGCCCTTCTGAGGCACAGAGTGTTCAAGCACAAATTGCATCCTACTGAGGGCTGGCCTGATGTAAGCTTGACAGGCAGGCAGGAGGAGTGAGAAGGAAACTTCAGGGAATCTTATTTGAGCATGTATATACTTAAGAGGCCCCCTGAATCCCTTAGGTAGTGACAAAATCCTTCCTTACCTGAAGCCAGGAGATGCTTTAGCTGGGTGTTAGTCTCTGTCCTTTCTGACATCCAAGGTGCTGAACTGGGATGACAGCTTCTGGTACGCTGGGTTCAGCACCACAGTGGAACCAAAGAAGACAACTCCATCTCCTTGTAACTCCTGCATGTCATCACAGACATGAGCATGGTGGATTAGATTTTTGACATCCATCATCTTGAATGAGATCCCAAACAACTGAGCAAAAGCAAAACAATGGAGAGCTGAGATCCTAACTTTCTGTTTTTAAGTATCTTGCTCTATTAACTAGTGGAGAAATAAATATGAAGCAAAAGGATGGATTCAGGCCATCTGCATGAAAGCTAGTGTTGAAGACAGCAATGAGTGAGGTAGACTATTGCCATTTTCTATCCTATGGTTGATGGAGAGAGTTGGGCAAGTTGGGTTAGACACTCAAGCATGAGCTGTCTCATTATGTCCCCTTGTCCTGGTTTGGGACAAATATGTTCAGAGAGATACATACTCTCTGATGAAATGGAGGCCACAGCTGCCCCTTCCTGACCTGGTTCGAGAAAAANACCCTGACCTGGTTCGAGAAAAAAAAATATTTCCTCGAAGGAAAGTGAAAGAAAAAAACCCCAGAACTATTTATTAGCAACCACACAAGAAAATAATAATAATGCTAAACAATAAATAATAAAGTCTCTCACGGTGGAAAGAGAGAACCTGGAGATTCAGAGTTCTTTGGTTGATTTGATCTCCTTCTCTTGCTGATGGGCCAATATGGTCCCCCCCCCGCCCAGGCCAGGCCAGTGAAAGGGTTTCCCAGTGAGTTTTGATGTTCTAGTGTTCCAAACAAGTCCAGAAGAGAAGAGGAGAAACCAAAGTCTCAGGAAAACACAGAAGTTCCACTCTTCGTCCTCTCCGAAAAAAAGTTGAGCTGAGAGCTTCCTGGAAAAACCAAACCGAGAGTCCTTCCTCCCCCTCTCCAATGAAGAACAACAGAGAGACACTGTGTCCTTGAAACACCAGACTGCTTTGCAAAAGTTTTCTCTAACTATTTTTTTCTGCTCTCGGGCTCAGTTTTAAAGACACAGAAAGGCCCAAGATTCATTTTTTTTTTCCCTAGCACAGATAGACGAAATGGGATATATCATAAAGTCACCCCAAGACACCCCTCTATCCTTGAACTGCAGAGACTGAGGTGTGACCACCCAAGATTTTTGCAAGTCTGATCAACTTGGTGCTTTCTGGTGTGGGAGATATGAAAACTTACCTTTGTGGCACAGTAGAGGGTTTGACTATGGCACGGTATTATCAGAGACATGGAGCACATCACCATCTCTCTGTAAAGGAAATTTATATGAAGAATAATGGGAACAACACTGCAAATGGAAAAAAAAACCTCCTGAAATCAACAACAATGTGGTGCTCTGTTCCTGCTCTGTAATGATCTGCTTAGCAGAAACCCATCTGCATCCTCATTTTATGGGTCCTCTCTCATTTGGACTCCAGACACTTCACTGTTTTTAATATTTGGTTTTATGTGCATAGATGTCCAGTGATAGTCAGACTCTAATCAGACATCCTTATTTAGAAACATAATATTTCCCAAAAGATGGCATTTGAAGCATCTTGCAATGGTGGTTTTGGTCATTCCTAGATTATAGACATTGTAATTATTGTACATCATCTTTGTACTATTTGGAAAAAATCTGTTTACTTTTTTTTGGAGTGGAGGAAGGTGACCAGCAACTTATTTATATTTATTGGTTAGTTATGCTGAGAAAAAGAGATATATAATAGCACAAGGTGTCCCATTTAGCTTTTTCTGTCTTCTCCTAGGGTATGCATTAGCTGCCACAAATCGCAGGTTCCTTTCAGGTGTTTCAAAATTTCTCCCTTAATATAGTTTATACACAACAAACATATATTTCATAATCAATACCTTGACAAAATGTGTTTTATGGTTACTTATTTCTGAATAAAACTTTTTTATTGCCTTTTTTATCAGTGAATCAAACTTGCTGGCTTCTGCAATTACTAACCTGATTTGTATATCAGCTAAAGTAAACTCCAAAAATTATTTTGTCATAGAATGGTTGGGTGTACCTTAAAGATCATATAGCTCCAAACCCCCTGCTGTGGACAGAGACACCTTCCACTTGACCAAGTTCCTCAAAGAAAGACCTTTGCTGATTTCACAGCCACAACTTCAATATCAAGATGTCTCCAAAGCAACAATTCATTTTTTTTTTTGCAGCTGCAGAACATGGCTTCTGCTTTTGTGCCACTTTACACTGACTCACAACTACCTTCAGGCCCTCTGTGCCCACAGTTTATAAAAAATCTCTGGTGATGAACTCTTCTGTAATGTCTCTCATGGATTTGGTGTCTCTGAACACTAAGATACCATTTATTGTCATCTATAAAATACCCACATATAAGTAGTCAGGCTATGACAGAGATTTTTGAAGAGGCTACTGGAAGTTTCAAGGATTGTTTTATAACCAATCCATGGGACTTAAGTAGAAATATATTACTTTACTTAAATCTGTTAATTTTAACCATATTAGCCAACTTCCATCACTTGTTATTAAAGCTGTATGTCATAGAAGCTCATCTGTCCAAATATTTCACCTGTTGTTTTTTGCCCATTTTATCACTGCCCAGCAAGTAGAACAAGCTTTAGAAGCTTAAAAATCAAGACTCCTGCAGACTTTTGAGAATAGACATAGGTAATACTAGCTCTTGTCATAAGACCTGATTAACTGGTTTGAAAAACTGCCATTCCTTGACATTAATTCCAAATTGCTCCTTGAGGAGCTCCTTTCTGCAGCCTGCACCCAAGGTGCATGGGTGTTCAAAAGAAATAAATAGGTAAAGGATGACACAACAGCATTGAAAAAGGGTGTCCCAGTCTCCCTCCATTAACTTTGAAGCTGATATGAGATTGTTGTTGCCGTTGTGGAAATCCAGTTGTAAGTGAACAGGTGCATATGTTTCTAGACCACTCTTGTGGGAAATGGGGAGCATTTCCCAGGGACTCCCAGATCCAGTGGCTCATGTCCATCAGCCCATCCATCATTGGCTCTGAGAGATGAAGGCTACAGGAAGCCACTTGGGACCCATGGTACTCTCTAGTTCATTAATGGAGGGTGTCCTGATTTTGGTCAGAAGAAGCTGTCCCAAAGCTGTCCCTTGGTACAGACACATCCCAAAGAGCCTCTTTCAAGTGCCTCTAAACCAAGCTTGTGAAAACCTCCACGTAGGTTGTAACTCACATGTAATTGCCACTGTAAATGTCCCATGTGAATTTCGGGCAATGTGCTTGGATGCATACTTCATTTCAGTGGTAGTTCAGCATTCCAGGTGTTTCTGCAAATTTAAGTGTTCATCTTTGGGTGTGGAAGTGTATTTTTATATGCTCTAAAAATTTTGAAGCTTCTTTCTGTGAAGATTCTTCCTTATCCTGTGGTGGTCTTGTCTGGATGAAACATAAGTGAGCAAAGGTACTGCAGAAATAGGAGGGTCCACTGTACAATATAGCTGGTGTCATCAGTAAGTAAATCAGCTGATAAACTGATAATCATTGACCTAAAATGTGCTTTCAGTAAATGTATACATCTATCTAGTATAGGCTCAAGCAATTTGACTGCACCCCACATTAGTATCTGACTGGTGTGACCAAACCTGCCCAAGTACATTGCACTGGGAAAGGATTTGGGATTGCATGTTACCAAGTTAAGAGGCAACATATGAAAGGGAAACTAGCATTTATTCAGAGCCAACTTTAATTTGTCCAAAATAACATGCAGTGATGTGGGTCTGAGGGGAGATTGAAAGTTGGATTTGAGGCCATTGTTATGTAATTAGACTTGTTTGGCCTTTTGTTAGCCAGTGCAATTGCTCCCTCAGACCTGTCCATGTAGTGTGATCTATAATTCAGCACAGAATAGGTTTTCTTGGCTTCACAAAATTGTCAACTGTTGTAAATTGCAAGCATTTTCAGTTCTGCATAGACAGGCAAATGCTGCTTAAAATAACCCACATTCTGCAATTCTTCCCTCAAGAGCTTATCCATGAATACTTTCAGTGTAGTGATTAATGAGATCAAGCTTCCCCCTTGCATTCATCTGATTAAAATATTTAAAGGAATACTAGACAAATTCAAATTGTCTAGTAAGTACTGGACATGCTCTTCTTTGAGAAGACTCTGTTCATCTTGATAAAAGATGGTGAGAAAATCTCAATAAATCAGAAATCTGCTATTGTCTGAGTCAGGAATGATCTCCTAACTTGTGAAGGGGACAAGCTTTAACAGGTAACAGAGAGGTGTGAGGTTGGACCAAATATTATAAAACAAGCTATGAAATAGGCAGCAAAACTATTATACAGTGCAAGTTAAAGAAGTATCTGTTGCAACAGGATTTAAAAAAAAATATTTGGGTCTGCCAAAATGGTCCAAAGGTCTATGACTCACATGGAAAATGAGAAAATCCAGTGTGAGAATTCAGGGCTCTGACATGAAACCAGTTAACCTCACAGTTTGTGAGATAAACATTCCTGACATTCAGTAACAGGATGTTACAGCAGGCATCGGGTGCTACCCATTTCAGCTGCTCATATATGAATCACACAGATTCTTCGCGACAAAGTTAGTGTTCTTTCTTCATCTGCTCATCATTTTTGATACCAGCTGCACTCTTAAACACAGGGAAACTCTATTTATTCCTAGGAGTTTTATAAAATTTATGAGGGTGCAGAGTGAACTGCATCCAAATGGACCTCTCTGAGGCTAATAGTTAATAAAGGAAAACTTTTCCTCTACAATGATGATTTAGGAATCCTAATTTTTATATATATGGACATGAAATCAATGGTCAAACGTGTGCTATGCTCAGCACATGTAAGCAAAGAAGGCATGAATACAGAGACTTCTGTTAAAACTACAGCTCCTGCAAATACATATCAATATACTGACTTTAAACTACTTTTAAAAGCATGTGCCTCTTCATCCTCTACAACCTTTAGCTGCTTGAAACTCTTCGTGAACCACCCTGTCTTCATGAAGCTGTAAAATGCAGTCAGTGACATTTTGGAAATGAGGAAGAAGGAGGCTGTCCATGCCAGCAGCACCTGTATCATGCCCCGGGTTATGGACTAAATCTCCAACAAAGCTTAGAAACAATCAAGATCCTCTCAAAGCCAAGAGTACCTCCTCATCAGAATGGAACTGCTTGGCAAGCCTTCCTCTGCTGCAATTGCAAGCAGAGAGTAAATATGTGTATTTTTAGTACCTCTAGTAAGAAAGGTAAAAAACTTTAAGAAGATCTTTAAAACCTACCGTTTTCCTATGATTTTCCTGCTAAGATAGGAAATTGGCACGTGGGAAGAAACGCTGATGAGAGGTGTTTTTGATGGAATCAGTGGTGACCAGAAATAGGATGTAGTTGGTTGACTGCAACAAAATTACTTAATCTCTCTATCAAGAGAAAACCCTGATAAGACAATCCTGACCAAGGAGGAGAAACTTACAACTCTGCTGATAACTGCTGAGTGGGAATGAGGCAAGGTGTTTGGACAACCCCATGGAAGGGGGTGCATAAGATGACAGTGACATCCAGGTCTCGCCACACATCTCTGGAGGCTTCTCATGTGCCTGTAGAGATGTCTTCTCTGATGTGGGTCCTGGGATCTGTGGGCAGGAGGATAACAGGAAATGTGGGTTTTGATCCCAGCTAGCTGAGCATGAAAGTGAAGGTATTAATGATCCTACCAGATCTGGGGGCTTGAGGTGTGAACCTCTACTCTGTTACTGTGGCTGATGGGGCACTGAGCCCTTGCCATCCTCTGGCCAGCCGAGCCCTGCTGCAGCACCTCAGGCTGCCCTGGGTGGGAACATGGGCTTTCTCCACAGCCCACCCTTCCAAAATGGGTGGGAGGAGGAAAAGAGAAAGGAGAAGGAAGGGGAGAAGAAAAGTCCAGGAAGATACCTTGAGGAGGAGGTGCAGGGCAGACAATGGAGGAATATGGTCACAAATGAGCAGGTGGAGCAGTGTGCAGTGTGCCTGGTACAACTCGCATCCTTCCAGGCCAAGAGAGGCAGTTCTGATTAATGATTTCACCAGCGTGTGGGAGAGAGTCTAAAGAAGTTTCTCCTTAATCCACCAGCCAGGCACAAATAGCTTCTGATGCAAAACAATATTAAGATTGTTGATTTTTACAGAAAAAAAATAACATCCATTAATCAAACAAATGGCACTCTCAGGAACTGAGCAGTGTGGGACAGCAAATTGATTGCAGGAGTTGTCTTTTCCCCCTATATTTCTCAGCATTTCAAAATGGACATAATACCTAGTTTTATTATTTGCCAGCCCTTTAGGTTGGACATGAAATGCAATTAAAATAGCACTTGAGAGAGCCATACATTTTAATTAATGGCCTGCATTGCTGAGAAGTTAGAAAACAAAGAGAGCATTGCCAACCAGGAATGTATAAATCAAGACAGATGTGCTCCTGGGTGTCCATACATCAATATGACGACATAATCTAGTAGAGCACGAAACCCATCTCTGCTGTAATATCATTCGTTTTGCTTCAGAAATTTAGCCCAATGAGTGTGTGTGATAAGCTGAGTGCCAGCTGAAGAGCCTCAGTTTTTAAAATTGGTACAAATTATATCTAAGTGGATGTGGTTCTGTCATAGGACTCCAAAACCAAAAGGAGTTCCCATGAGACTCAACCCGCTGAACTCCCCTCCCCACCGTGCTGCTTCTCCTTTCAGTTTCCAGCTCCCAGATCTCTTCCCTGAGCTGCCAAATCAGTGGCTCAGATGCAGCAACTGCAGATGAGGGTGACACCTAAGAGTGGTGTGAGAAAGGTTTGAGCATCATGATATAAAGCCTGGAGTTTGCCCAAGCTCAGTAAGCTTATTCTCCCCAATAAGCATGGACATTGCTGGGAAGTATCTGGCTCATCCCTGCTGCTCCCAGTAGCACTGCTCCCATGGACAGCTTGGATGCACTAGCCCTCTTTTGGAAGGTACACGAGATATAAAGTATATATATGCATGTGTGTAAATATATGCATATATTTATGCCAAAGACTGGTACCAGGCAGGTATCAAGCATAGATGTGGATTTTCTATTCCAGTCCCTAAGTTCACAAATATTTTTCATGATGATCATCTTGTACACTAGCATTTAGCAGGAAACATATTGAAACACTGAAAAACAAGCAAAGCCAGTAAACTTTTGCTAAATAAATAGGAAAATGGGAAGTGGTTCCCATGGTATAAGTCACAGGCTTTCAAGATTGTGTATATCCACCCACACATGACACATCACACACTGGTTATGATTAAGGAGCAGGGACTACATAGAAGACATTTCTTCAGCTCTTTACAAGGGGAAAACCTAACTGGAGCTAACAAAAAAATGTGAAACTTTTAATAAATGCAGAAACTGAAATAAGAGACTGGAAAAATGCAAACCTGCCAACCATTTTAAAATGCATTTAGAGACCTTAAAATTACAGAGCAGGGAGTTAATAATTTGCAGAGGACAGCATTTTTTAGGTAAATCTGCCTTTCCTGGACTAGGAAAATTTCAGGAAAAACTAGCAAAAGAAAGGCACTTAAGAAACAAGATGACAGATGAAATTGACTCTTGTCAATATGAGATAATGGCCTTCATAGAAGTATGTTGAGCTGTCCTGTCCCCTTGTTCATTTCTCAGTGAAATCTGACTGTGAGAAAACATGGACAAGCTTTGGAGCTATAATCCAACAGCAAGCTCTGACCTAGGCATCTTCAGCAAAACACAGAAAGGACAGGGATAGAGGAATGAGAAAATGCCACTTAATGAGACAGTAGTCTTCCTGCATTCAAATGCTTTAGTCAGTTCTGGTCACCTCATCTTGAGACACAAGACTGAAACTGATGGGCTTCAGAGAAGGGTCAACAAACAAATGAACACAGAGAAAATCTCTTCTTACTTCTGCCTCAAGGTGGAGGTAGCTGAAGGCTCTCCATTCATCTTGAAAGAAAAGTTCAGGTTTCAACACCTGTTCTAGGTCATGGAGAGCTGCAGAGCATGAACTGTCCTATCACCCACCCTTGTAGAAGTATGTCCTCCCCTGACCAGCCTCCCAAGAGAGACACCAATGCAGACCAGCCAGCTGCCACAGCCAGGGACAGCAAGGGATTTGTTTGTGCAGCCTTTGGCAATACTGTGCACTGCTAGAAACAATCTCAGAAAAGAAACTGCAATGCTCTAGATATAAGGAAATGTCCAAAAGCTACCAAGAACACCTACATTTTTCTTATATTATATCCATTGTTTGAGATGTATGGATTCAATTTTGAGCAAATATAGAATATCTGTTCCTCTCCTTAACCATGAAGCTAATAAAACCAGGTTTTCATTTGTGTATGTCCTCTTCCATTTTCCCATCCTGAGAATACCCAGACAGTACATTGCCAATGCTGACTGATGGGACAATTGACCCTTCCTGTTGGCTCAGTTGTTGGAACGTGTGTGTGCAGGAGAGTTGCATATGCCATGGCTGGGGAGATTAGGGGGGAAAAAAGGGAGATTTTTTTGCAGCCTGGCTTCTACCCCCTCTGCCTTTTCATTAAACATGGTTGGAAAATATTTCCCAAATGGAAAACAGTTGTTGTATATTTTGTTTACTTTTTTCCCCTCAGCATTTAATAGCTCTCTAAAATTGCATTACTAGGGTTTTTTAGCACCTGGCAGTACTAGTAACATGTGCCCACTTCAGAGCGCACAATTTATACCCGAGATCAGAAGAAGACGAGTGTCCCTTAACCCACACCTGTGTATTCACTGGGGAAGCAGCAAAGATGAAGTACTTTGTTTTCTGGGAAGTCTGCTTAAGTGTGCAGATCTCCTGACAGCACCTTAGCAGAAGCTGGACTACCTTATTGTCACTCAGAGTTGTGGAACACAGCTCAGACAGGTTCCTTACCAACACCAGTTTTTTTCCCCTGAGGTATCAAAAAGCCAGAAGGGGAGAGATGCACATGAAAGGCTACTAGTGCTGAAGCAAAGGGACCTAATTAGAGACCTAGTTAAGTGCACTGAAGTGAAGGCAGGAAATCTCCATGGAAAAAAAGACACTGTAATTATTAAAATAACTAACATGTAGTTTTATAAACCATGATGAACCACTCATTAAGGGTTATGCTGTGTTCTGAACTTTGATTGACTCACACATTTGTGACTTTATCACCAACTTTTATAGAAAGACAAACCAAATTCAGTCAATCTGAGCCCCCAAATCTACATGCAATCATTGATTCCAAGGAGTAAATGCTCTTCTCTTTTGATCAAAGACTGAAGGTGAACTCAGATTTCCAAGAATTTGAGGCAGAGTCTGAATTGGAATTTCCAATGAAAATGGCATGAATCTTTGGATCAAGTATCTAAGATGACATATAAAAAATAAGGATAAGTCTGCTTCTTTTTTTCATTGTCCATGCTACTGTGGACATTCAGACCTACTGCATTCCACTTCAGAGAACCACCCCACTGATCACCTAATGCATGTTCACTGGTATTGACCTGCCTATCCTGCAGATGAGAGCCATCCAGCGGTGTAACTGGTAAAGAAATGGCAAGTACCCCCTGCCAGTGTGCTAGAGAAATGGGGAAACTTCATTATCCCCAAATAAAAGTGGATAAAATCCATTCACCTACAGTTACCCTTGACTATATCTTTGCTTTATCGCTGAGTTTTGAATCCCATCTGAAGATGCTGAGCATTTGCAATGGGACATACTGGTGAACGAGCTAAATGGAGGAGAGCGGGGGCGCAGCAGGGAAATCTCTGGGAAGTTATTGGAGGATCTTCACCTCCAGCACTTTAGCATTTAAAATTTTCATTAAGAGCTATACTGCCTTTCCTGAAGCAAGTCCTTGCAGTGCTCCCTCATCCATGCCCACCCAGCACTGGTTATTTTTGCTACTGTTTCCTCCAGTCCTTTCAGGTACTCTCCTCATCAAGTATTCCTCAAGTGAGGCTCTGACCAAGATGTAGCACATGCACTGGGAACAAGTAGGGACATTTCATGAGAATGTTTGTGAAGGAAACCAAACATACACTTAAAGACACTCATAGCTTTTAATTGGGATTTGCTTACTAAAATAGAAGAGTAATTTTTTTTCATTAATTCACTCCTGTTTTTTGTTTGTAAAGCCAAACAGCTTGACTGCCTAGCCTTTAAAGATAAGCTTTCAGAGTAAAAAAACCACAGGACCAAAAATGGGAGATTCTCTGATTCAAGATCAGATATGAAATAGCCATAGCTACTGGGAGGATGGTGACCCAAAAATCTTTGCATCAATACAGCCTCTCTGGGAGTAAAGCCACTTGTGGTTACAAGGCACCATGAACTAGATCCTGCCTCAGGAAGTCCCAAAGCTACTGACTGATTTCTGGACAGAGGGGACAGACACCCTAAATGTGCTCTCATTTTAAACATCTTTCCCACAGATGTACAGTCTCCTGACAGAACCCGGGTACTGAGATGGGTGGACCTTTCTCAGGTCTCTTCTAGGGTTCCCTCTGGTGTGGCAGTCCCCATGTTGCTGTAGCCACCCACAGGTTTTCTCTTTGCTGCCTCCAGAAGTGGCAGCTGCTCACCTGCTCTCCTAGACACTGCATGCTAGTCTATACAAACATTGATTTGCTTAGTTGGAAAAGACCTCTAAGATCATTAGGTCCAACCATTAATCCAGCACTGCCAAGCCCACCATTAAATCATGTCCTACTGACACATCTCCATGGCTTTTAAATACCTTTAGGCTATATTTGCCTCAGTTTTGCTTTTTTGTTTGCTTATTGCTAAGAGGGGTTTAAGGGATGCAGGCAAGCCTCCTGCAGCCCAGCAGGACCTTTGGCCTTGGTGTCCACAACCCATGGCCACACCAGATGCAAATCAGCATTTCTTCTTCAGCATAATGCAGGCTAATGGCAAAGCAGCCAAGGCTTGGGCTGTCCCCAGGACTCCAGGACAATTAAAGCAATGCCCTGCAGGACTGACCCACTACAAAGGGCAAAGGATCTCTTTGCAGGACCACTGATAAAACCTGAGGTTTCCCTGTGGGACAGTTCAGGGGCAAAACAGGTTAAAGAAGAAAAAACACATTAGATCTTTAGAAACAGTGTAGGGCAGCTCTGCACCGTGTAACAGAAAGAAAACCCAGCACACGGCTGGATAATCCTATGATATTTTGAAGAAATCGTGCCCCCTGCTGATTTAATTAGATTTTTTTTTAGACTCAGCTCTAAACCTGGTGAGAACATTCAAACATACTGATTAGTGTTCAAGGTCAATAACTCAGATGTCCTGCTGGATAGTAAAAATCTTCTCTTTCAACACTGAAATAAGATGCTTATTATCGATTTTTTGGAAGCAGAAGGCAAAAGATGAATGGCATATCCTTGCAGGGCCAGTATTCTGAGGCTGTGCCTGCCATTTTACATGTCCTTTGTAGCATTTAATGGGGAAATAAAAGCCTTCAATAATATTAATACTACAAACAGAAATTGTGACCATGGGATTTGATGGGTTTATACAACCTCTGCTTGTGACTTACATGCATGGTAAAATTATCTAATTTCCTAGCCTGCCTACAAATGACAGTCATTGGCTGCCCATTTAAAATGATCATGAATGATTAGCAAAAAAAAAAAAAAAAAA
>WEIV01023790.1:111366-124679 GCA_013390005.1 Calyptomena viridis
AAAAAAAAAAAAAAAAAAAAAATCACTGTGATCACTGTGGAATAACAATCACTGTTGTTTTATGAGATGGTTTGTTATACCCCAATATCTCACATCACAATATCTCACTCTCTCAATGGCCAGCAATATGAAAAATGCACTTTTTTCCCTCCATAAAATCTCAGCTGTGTCGAACCAGCTGGCAAAGAGGTCACCCCCAAAGCAGGTCAGATAGGGAAAGCAGGAGAGGAGAGGAGGGGAGGGGAGGAGAAGGGAGAGAGAGAAAAAAAGACAAAAAGAGAAAAAGAGAAAAGAAAGAAAGAAGGAAAGAAAGAAGGAAAGAAAGAAGNAAAGGAAGGAAGGAAGGAAGGAAGGAAGGAAGGAAGGAAGGAAGGAAGGAAGGAAGGAAGGAAGGAAGGAAGGAAGGAAGGAAGGAAGGAGTTAATTGGGCACTGCAGTCCCACAGTCTCCAGTCCACAGTCCCACAGTAGGGGGATTTTCCCCAGAAAAGAGCCAGTGAATCTCCATTTTCCATTGCCCCATTTCCATCTGGCAATCTGGGGCCACTGGAGCTGTGGTACGGATATGGTCCTGATGGATTTAAGCGCATCTAACATTTCTTTCCCCTAAAATCCTTCCTACTGTGCTTTCTGGTGCTGCATTGTGCTCTGCTATTGTTAATTCAAGGATCAGGGACATTTTCTTTTGGCGTTCCTCTCCCAAACACTAGACAGCAAACCTGCCTTCACTAGGAGGTCATTGAGTACCCTCTAGTGGATATTTTTGAAAACATATCTCAGCTTTTTATTGGTCTCTAGAGCCTTGGCAGCAGCTCTCTGGAAAGTCTTGTATTTATATTTAAGGTACACAGGGGATGGATTACAGTCAACACAGCACATGCAAACAGTTGCAAACTCTTACAAGAGCTCCTTCTCTTTAGTTAAATCAAACATGAAGGGCAAACAAGATTAAAAATCAATACTTCAAGACAAATTGCCTGATTTTTTCCATCTAGTAGATGTGTACAAAGCCAAAAATACCTGTAAGGAACAATCAATCTGCCAATAGCATTCAATTTCAGCTTTTGGAATAGCCTGAGATAGCATTGGGCCCCTGACATATGGCATCCAAAGACAGGCACCTTACCTTTTCTTTATTATCTTTATTAATCATCCGGGTTGTTTTTCTAAACAAACTAGTGCTTTCTGCTTCCCATGATCTGTATGTGGTGTGCTAGCCTTCACAAACAGCCAAAATCCCTCCCAGCCACTCATTCACACATACTCCCATCCTCAGAAAATAGTGAGAGAAAGGTCTTGTGTCAAGGTGAGGACAGGGTGCTTGGTAACTTGCCAGTTACCATCACAGTTGAACTAGATTTGGTGGGGAGGGGGGGAATATTTTACATTGTTGCCAATTAAAATAGATTCAGGTAGTGAGAAATGAGGATAAACATTAATATTATACCTTTCCTCTCCTGCTTTTCAAAGGCTCGGCTTCATTTCCAACTGCTCTGCCTTCTTTTCCCCCACAGAGGGCTAGGGAATGGGAGCTGGGGTCAGTCCATAACTGCTGCTGCTTCTTCCTCCTCATGTTTTTCCCCTGCTCCAGCATGGGGTCCTCCCTGGGCTGCAGTTCTTCAGGATAAATCTGCTCTAGTGTGGGTCCTCAACAGTGTGGTGAATATCTGCTTCAGCTCCTGGAGTACCTCCTCCTCTTCCCCCTTCCTTCTCCTCCTCTGACCTTGGTGTTTTTCACTTTGACCCTTCTCTCCTGCCTGTTGAGAGTTATCTGCTCTTTCTGATACAACTTACCATTTTCACCAAAGTGCTGTATGGCACTGAATCAAGAGATTCACAGAAAACCAAATATCTGCCTACACAGAGCGAAGACACAGAGTGTCCATGCAGCAAAAAAAAAGAAAAAAACCACAAAAAACCCACAACAAAAACAGAACATTCCTTCCTCCTCTTCATCGCAGCAAGCAGCATCAGTTTCTGTTCCTGTCATCTATCAGTCCAACCCCTCTGTCAGCAGTCTCATAATTTTGCCTTGAGTTGATGTCAGACCAAATCTTGTACAATTACCAGGCTCATCTTTATGCCTTTTATCAGTGGCTTAATGCTAATACTCTGTAAGACTTCAGGAATTTCCCTGATACACCAGAATGTTCTCAAAATAAAGATGAGTGGGCCAATTACCTCCCAGGCAGATTTTCGAGGCCTTCTGAGTATGTAGCAAGACTTAAACCTGTTTATGTCCAATAGAGAATTTTAATGTCCTCACTTACAACTTAACAGCTAAAAAAATGTCACTTCTTTTATTTTGCTTCTTTCTAAATGCATAACAGAAATCTCTATTTATCTATTTTTACCTCCTCTCCCTCATCTTCTTAGTAGGGTGTTGCTGCTGCCTGCTGTTTTTTAGAGACATCCATTAGGCTTTGCCCTTTGCGTGTCTCATTTCTCTTCAGGAGCACAAGTTCTACATTGGCCTGCTGGATATTTCATAGAAAATAAACCTTTGGCAGTTTAAAAGGCTTCCAGGCCTCTCCTGGTGATATGTTTTAAGTTCACCTGCTTTTCTAATGTCTTTTCTTGTGGAGCTTTTGGTGTGACTCCTGTAGCTGGACCTCATACGCAATGTTCTCATGACAAATTCTGAATTTTCAGTTTCTGAACCACTCTGATGGACTGGGTTTTGCTTTTTTCCTGGGAATGACCATTATTTCCAGCAAGTAGCTAGCTGTGCATATATCATGATTTAAAAGAAAACCACACTATCTCTATATGCAGAAAGGTAAAAGACGAGCCAGTTGAGCCTTGAATCCTCTGTCTAACCAGTTCTTTCGGATCCTTCACAGTCCACTCTCTTCACTAACAGCTTCTCTCTGCCCACTCCCTGGTGTTAGTCAAGGTGTCCAAATAGTGAGTGTTTGATAAGGACACATTTTCAGTAATGAGCAGGGGTTATATGAGTTGCTTCTTGGTCATTGGAAATGGATCCTGACCTGAGCACAGGTTTGGGCCAGAAGGTCACCAGAGAGACCTCCCAGGCTAACTTGTTCCATAATTCTACATAAAAATAAGGTATATCACATATTAAGATAGCTGAAAGTACTAAAAAGAGGCAAAGGTGGGGTACAGGATGAGACACAAGACATAATTACATTACTGAAAAAACTTTTTTGTTACATTTTATTCCGTGAAGAAAAAATCTACAGGAAGAGTGTAATGATTTTTGGTTTTTAGTTTTGTATACCCTAATTTAATGATTTTTTATTTGCTTTGAAGGTTTTCCATATATGCCAGGCCGCACTGCTGGTGCCCAGGGGTGTACCCAGCACCCAATGATGTACGTTTTCCTTGTAAGCTCCTCTGTAGCATGGAACCTGTGCTCTCTGGTGAGTGAGGCAGTGATAACACTGCTGTTTTGAAAACAATGAATCACCTCCATTTGCTAATAATACATACAAAATCCGTGCCATTTCCAGCTGTGTTTTAGCCAGGGCTCTGAGACACCTACCAGACAGTGTGGCACTGCAGGAAAAAGCTAACCAGCATCAGCCAATGCTAAAAGTGGTTTTCTAAGGAACTGGCCCCAAGGCTTTTGAGAGGTCCTCTGACTACACATCTACCATACAGGAGACTTGTGCAGCCTCTCCAGAGGTAGCCAGTCTATGGGTTTGGCTTTGAGATTTAAGTGATGCTTAGGAGGATTTTTTCCTTTTCACTTACTCCACAGGCTTCTGAGAGTTTCCTAGGGCATTGGAAAAGAGGGTGCATTGAGTTTGCACAGCAAGGTTTTGGTAGTCTACGGGGGTGGCATTCAGCCAGGGTCAACCCACCACACAAGGATGTGCCAGCTCAAGCACCAAAGGCATGGTCTGTTTTACAGAGCAGTCAGAAATGGTTTATTTCTGCATGATTTCAAGTGCAAGCAACAAACATGTATAGCAAAAAAATAAATTGGCTTAGCCAGCGCTTCAAGGGGTGTGAGCTGCCAGCCATGGTAATTTCAGTGTGATACCTGCTGCCTTCTCGTTTGCGAAAGGCAGCATGAGTGATTCATGCACTCATCTACTGACTTTCCTGGCTTCGTAAATCATACCCCTTACTCTTTGTCTTGGACCCAAAATTTCCAAATTGTTTTTAAAAGTTGCTTTTGTGTGTATTCACAGAGTGTTCTTTTGAAATACAGGCATTCCCAGCCTGCACCCTGAGACAGGGCTGGGAGCAGGAAGTCACCATCCTCCCCGGCCTTACCCGCCTCACTCCCACTTGCTTTTGCCCACAAAGGGATGGAGCTGTCCTCCCTCCCCAGGGGCGCCTGTTGAGACACAGAGATGCCAAGAACTCTCCTTCTCTCCCTAGCAAGAGAAGCCTTGTCCTCTTCTGATTAGACTGCAAAGTTATGATGCTGACCCAAACAGAATGCCAGGATGTGTGGGCACTTCCTCCCTCTGCTTTACTACTGGGCAGAGAAAAGAAGCACCAGGATTCCAAACCCTTCCTCCTTAGGATTCCCCACAGCAGCTCAGATGCTTACCATTTCAAGGAACTTTCAAAATCTTTCCTAAAAAGCATCAATATTTTTATTTTTCATTAGCACAGTTTCCTTTGTCTACTTTTGAAGAGGCACAAGGAGCTCCACATCTCTCCAGGACTGCAAGGAGAGTTGCAGGGTGCTGGCATGGTGGGTGGCAGTGCTTCCCATGGTGGCAGGCCCATGAGGCTATGCTTTCCCAGTGGTGAATCCACTTAGGAAAGCAGCTCTTCTGGTTACATTTAGCTCTTTAATCCTTTTCTCTCCTTTTCCAGAAGTGACACATTTTGTCTGCACCTCCATTGCATCACCACTCCCTTCTACAGCTGCCCAGCATTTTTTTTGCCTAACAGCATGTAATTAATCAGCTCAAGTTTGTAACAAAATATGACGCCCATTTAATAGACTGAGTCACTGGTAGAGCCAAGCAAAATCAGTTGATGAGAAGGATGGCAGGGCAGATAACTCGGGCTGTCAGCAGGCGAGGGGCAGGCCTGCCTTGCACAGCCAGCGCTCTTCAGAGGCAGCCTGGGCAACACCAAGACCACACCTGCTCCTGTTTCCCTGTTGCTTGGTGAGGTTTTGGTATGTTTTGTGCCTGAGCCAGTGCTTCTGTGGCAGGAGCCAGATTGGTCAATCCTTTCCATAAGCGATGGGCACAAGCTGAGGGTTAGTCTCAGAATGGGGAAACACAGAATGGTTGGAGCAGAGGTATCTACCACCCCTGTAGGGACACTTGCCTCTGGACAAGGTGAAGGAGTTGGACCCCACCGAGGGGATGAGCCTTTTAGGGGAGCCACCAGTCTCATCCCAGAGCTGTTGCTGGCTTTTCAAACATTGGGTCAATTTCTATTTGTAGCATTTTTTGCTGATGGCTGTGGTACATTCACATCATTAATCTTCATTAGAGGGTGATAAAATAGGTATATAAACACCTCATTGAAACCAGTTGTTCACCAGTACCATACTTTATGTGCTCTGGATTCGCAGGACAGAGCAGTTCTGTGACATTATAAAAATATCCCTCCTGTGGCTCAGCAACAGTCAAAGCTAAGGAAGAGTCATTCTTGTGCAGCTGACAAAGTCTTTAGGGCTTGCACACAAACAGCTAAACTGGTGTGTCTGGGACTGCTCATGAATAACACCAGAAAGGTGGCGGGTGTGTTACAATTTACTTTGCAGGAGCTGTAGAAAAATATAGCAACTGTAGATTAGTTTCATTTTAACGTTAGAAATACAGAAAATAGCCCATATAGACTGAACAGGAGGTAAAACACATGGACCTTCAAAATAAAAGTGAAAAGCACACCACCCTGATTTCAAGAAGATGGGTGTCTGGGTGCATATATCTAGACAGATGTAGCAAAAATAAACACTTCCTGATTTTATGGCTAACACAACTGCTGTTGTGTTAGAAGCTTTTAAAGCATTATTGGTTTAGCTCTATTTCAAGCAATTATGAGTATTTCCATCTGACTGCTTTTCAGCTGTTTGTTAGAAAATGCTTATCTAGGATTTTTTTATGATGTAAGCTAATTACATCCCAAATTAAAAAAGACTATTATTAATGAATAAGATACCAGGATTTGGCATTTGCTTTCAGCATTCAGCACAATTTCTATTTAATGCTGCGCAAACTAATTCACTCTCTTATCCCAGAGCAGAAACTGCAAAAGCTGTGACAGTACAAATCATGCATTGCAGCATATTCATTGCACGAGAAGATTCAGGGTGTTCTGGGGACAGGCAGGAGAGCAAAAGGTCTGCCAGTTCTCG
The DNA here is from genome assembly GCA_013390005.1 of Calyptomena viridis. Taxonomy (NCBI): domain Eukaryota; kingdom Metazoa; phylum Chordata; class Aves; order Passeriformes; family Eurylaimidae; genus Calyptomena; species Calyptomena viridis. The sequence continues at coordinate 117,667 of WEIV01023790.1, forward strand.
ATGCTTCTCCATACCACCATGTCCCAGGAGGCAGCAGCGGCTACAGGACCTCATTTCCAGCCTTTCAGTGTGACAAGTCCTGCACTGAACTTGCAGACACAGCACCAGCCCTGTGTTAGCCTGACATGGCTGCAGAAGGAACAGGATCAAAGGAGAGCGTCATCCTTACCCAAGTTCTTGCAAGTCTTGTTTCTGGTTGTTTACCAAGTATTCCAACCACTTTATAAATGTCCTTTTTTTTTTTCCTTCTTGGAAAAAAAATTAACAAAGAGCTAGGACTAACACAAATTACCTACCCCACTTTTTACTGTTGAATTAATAATCTCCTTACTTTATAGAGCTGCCAGGAGGGATAACGCTATTGTTAAGGCATGACACCACACTGCAAGAAAGGGTGTCTGTTCAAAGCTTGTTCAGTCCTATCATCCTTGCCTATAAACTACTGGAAAATACACAAACCTCCCGCAGTTTGAACAGTAGCCATTCCAGGTAAACTACAGGTCTTCTCTTTTGCTCTCCTTTTCCTGTTAAGGTAAGAAATACCTCAAAGCTAAACACCTGAGAGCAGCCTCTTACTGATGTTGAGGAGCTCTTGAAAGAGCAGCTTTTTCTTTTGGTGGTATGTGGATACCAGAAAAGCCATTTTATTTTTGCCCATCAGTTAAAGTTTTAAAGCCACGGAGGTGGAGCTGCAGAAACGCCCTTCTTTTTGATGCCAGAACATTATTTAACTCTTCCTCAGAAAACGTCAGCAGTTAGGAAAGGCTCCAAGCTTTCCCAAGGAAACACTAGCGAAACACATTATCCAGCCTGCTGTGCCTTCACTACCACTCACCTGTATCTGTCCCTGCATCCTGTAATCTGGTGACACCTTGAAGGTTGTGCAAACCTGCTAAACTCAATTGCCACCTAGAAGATGTTTTGCAACTGGATGCAGTTTCTAGTTATGGGAATTTTCACTTCCCCACTAAATCACCTTGAACAGATATTCAGCATCTGTTATTTTTATTTATTCACCTATTTTGCTGCTCGGTCAATCCAGTAAAGTCCTTAAAAGTAAACCAGTCCCAAGAAATAGGATTGACCAGCGATTAGAATGTTGCAATTTTAAAAGTGGTTCAGGACCAAATATTGCTATGATTTCTAATTCTTTCAACTTTCACAGGATGTCAGGGCCATCCCGCTGGGTACGGATGTACTCACTGCTAACATAAAATGCTCCTTTTGCTCCAGAATTTCCAGTTTTGGGAACTGAAATTGTGGCAAAAATGTTCAGACTGCATTATAACAGCTGAAGGAAAAAAGAAATCAAGAAATATAACTAATTAGACCATCACCACCTCTGAGTGTATCATTGATCTCTCTTCTAAAGCATTCTTCAGAAAAGTAATGGCTGTTTTATCTAAGCAACAAAGAGAAACAGGTTACAGCTTAGGCTTTAAAACCTTACACCAATTTTCTTAATTCTATGGAATTCTTTTAAATTTGTAATGTAGATTCAGAATGCACTGCTCACCAAGTCACAATGATGTTGAGATTTAATCTTGCTGTCTCGCATTATGCTTACAATGGGAGATCTGCTCAGTGAAGGAGGCACTGCACAGCATTCTGCTTCTGTTCTAACTAAGAATCACGTTGCCTCAAGGTGTCATGTTGCCAAAATTGCTACACCAAAAATTAAATTGAGAACAGAGCCTCAAATCACTTGACTGGCTAAAACAACACATTATTTTCAGCATCATTGCCATGCAAAAGCAAGCAAACCACTAGCACTTTGTGCATCTGCTTGTAATCCAGCACATGTTCCTATTCCCCATGAAAACCTTGAATCAAGACATGAGGTAAAAAAAATACCAACAACATTTTGGTCAGATTAAAATATCCACTTACTCTCCAATCAGTTGTTAAAATTCCAAACAAAACACATTAAAAAGTAAAATGTTCTATCTTACACATCACTTATTGAGTTGCTGAGCAGCCACCTTCTAATACTTGCCATGAATTGCTGAGAGCCCAGTGCTGCTCCCAGGTAGCCAGTGGCAGGACCAGAGGCACACAGAGTCAAAGACTCCAGGTGTTGAAAGAATGAGAAATTGCCTCAATGCCAAAAATGTTCTGAAACATACTTTTGCAAGGCACCATATGACTCCCAAGTATGAAAAAAATTACAGGCTTGCCTGTAATTTAATTTGGAATTCAAGCTATTATTCTAATGCTTCAGTTCAAGGATTTTAGTAAATCAAATACCTCTGTAGCTTTCAACAGGCTTCAGACACCACCTTCCAGATTCCAGAGATTTTATAGACCTGTGAGACAGCCAACTTATGCCAACTGCTTATCAAGATGTTACTATAGGTGTATTCCAAAGTGCTGGTGCAACCAGAGGCACTCAGGAGAATTTGAGCTACTAGTATTGCACATAAAGTCTCATATCTGATCCCTTATCAAAAGTACATTTAATGAAGTGTCAGAAAACAAGAAAAAAAAAATCTGCCCATGCACTGGTCTGCAGCATAAAGAAGGGTTTCCTCAGTAAGGAATCTGCCACACCCGACACTGTGTAAGTTCAAAATATATTGCTAATTCTAGTGTTTCACTAAAGTAATACATTCATTGTAAAGTCTTTTAAAAAAATAAATATAAAAAAATATAAAGGTTTTGGTACTTATTTTTGTATTATGTTCCAAATTTCTCAGTGTGCAATGTGAGGTCTAGATGGTAAGCAAGGTCTCATAAATTCTGCTAGCTTCATGGAGTGTTTTTAGTGAAAATTTTTACTAAAATAAGTGAAACTCCACCTATAGAACATAAAAAAGCATCAAAAATCAAGATAAGAATTTTTACCTGTACAAGAAAATATGTATACTAGTTATCTGACTTTGAAGTAGGAAAAAAAACCCAAACCAACCCAAAAGTCAGATTTATATAGAAATCTTGTCTTTATTAAATTCTGATCACAGAAGAGAATAGCTCAGTATAAAATCTCTAACAAAGTGATTTTATAGTGCAGTAAACTCTGTCTCTTGCAGCCATAAGCTCTGGTTATGAATGTACAGTAAGCCTTCATATTATAGAATTCAAAACTGGAGTTCATCCTTGTAGCCCGATATTGGTTAAGCAGGAAGACAAAATTTAATAAAAGCCATTCCCTTTTCTAGCTTTTTGTATCCAGAACACCCAGTTTTGTAATGCTGCTTTGAGATCATTAAATGCAAAATATTGTTACTACTCAACCTGCTTGGACTGTGCGACTGCTATTCGGTATTTCGGACTGTAACAAAGTCACTTCACATGCTCCAGTGACAAATCACAGCAGATTATTCCCTGAACACACATCACAATCTCCATCCAAGGAGCCACCCTGGCAGAGCAGAAATGCATGCACAGTGATTGAAGACAGGGGAAAAAAGGGGGATGTTTCAGTAAAAAACTAGCTACTGCATAAAGCTTCATTTTCTGAGTAAATCCTAAAAGGTGGTGGGTTTTTTCCTATTTCCAGCATGTTTGATTTGTCAAGCAACTAAGAATTGAAAAGCATGCTACAGTCTCTACAAGTACTGAAATCCAGAGACACATTTTCTTCAAACACTGTACCTCATGTTGTCAACAGAAAATGTTCCAATGCCCTCTGCCAAGTTTGGTATTTTGAGAGTAGGTAGAACTGCAAGAAACATTCCTGTTTGGTCCAAGGACTACTTCTGCCCCATCTACCAAATGTATGGAAAGTAGGTCCAGGAAAGAATCTGTTGTCCACTAAATTGCAAACAGGCTAGATGGACCCAGACTGCTGTGCCCTGTGCCCAAGAGCAGCACTTGAGGCGAAGCCAGTGTATCAAGTGATGCCATGGACGTGAAACCCTTGACTATAAAACACCCCAAAGTTAATTTTAACATTTTGCTCGCTTGCAACTACTAAAAGATCTTTCTATAAAATACATCCCACTGTGAAATAACTTAGTAAGCCAGTCTGACCTGACAACACATTTACAAAAAAGAAACGAAGCGGTAATAGGAGCTCAGCAAAATCAGGTTTTTAGCAGTTAGACGCTATTTTCAGCTTTCCAGAGCTTCGTGTTACTGCAAGAAGCTTCTCAGAAGCTCTGAAGATTATTAATCAGACATACAGAGAAAATGTTAATTATTTGTGAGTCCCACCAATGCAGGACTACAACGTTTGTAATTACTTCCACTACAAGCATTTCTGGTTAAATAGCTCTCTTAAAACAAAGCCAATTTTTATGTACTTCAGAATGTACTTATGCACAAGTACAGTACTTGTATACTGTTACAGCATCTATAAATAATAAATACACAGCAGTAACAGTTATAGAGTAGTCATTTAACTCCTGCAACATCTAGAGGCAAACGCAAAAACTAGAGGAGCAACTACTCCATGTTCTCTAGCTTTTGGCTCAAGTTATTTCTTGCATTCTTCTAGTTTTCTCTCATAAATACAGTCCAAAAGATACCAGCATAAAGATGGTTTTCTCATTAAACAAATTAAGGTAATACCACCACAAGAATAAGAGTTCTCCATGTAAACATAAGGACAGACAACGCTTATCTTTGAATCAGTTCAATTACCAGATTTCTTCTCATTTAGCAGACTGAAACCTACCTGGTATTAATTTGACAGATAGCAGTGACGCCATATGAGCTTGTGTCAATTCCCACATACAGAGTCAAAATGCAAATAGCTTTTTCCTCTCAAAGCTGCACTGACTGCACGATGCTCTGGCCAGAACTGCCAGCATTGTTTTATTACTATAGACCAGCATGCACGAATCAGGGCCTGGACAACTGACGCTGTGATCAAGAGCGTTTATCTCACCCATCAATAAGCACCTTTGCAATTTAGTCAAATGTGATGCCACTGAGACACCAGAAAATCAACAGTAATCAACAGAAAAGTGTCTGTGCATTCATGAGGTGAACTAGAAGTCTCAAGCATAAAAAGACACTAGTCCATAGAAGGTACTGCCTTCAAAACTGTCTTTGAGTACATGCTTCATGAGTGTCTGAGACTACAGCCTGCATTCATCCAGTGCTTTGAGCTGAGTAAGAAAACAGGTAATTGAAAGCCTTTCCCCAATGCCAATTTTTTGGGCTTCAAGAACGAAGTGATACAATAAAGAAAATCAAACACAAAAAATGGAGGACCCAATCTATTCTGTCCAATCATCTGATAACTCTGACTTGATCACATGTTCTTATTTTTAATTACTAGTGAGGAGTTAAGTATTATGGAAAAGATGCCTGGAGAGAGAGCCTAACACCAGCATATACTAAACATCTAAAGGACAAATCTTGCTCTGAACACTTAATGTATTTTCAGATTCCAGGGAGGATGTAAGCAGTGGTTTGAAGCAACAGCTGAGAATTATGTAAGAGATAATTGATCATATTTTGCTATGATGGCAGACTTGATTCTCTGCTACTTGACATCTGGAGTAGCTATTTACATTTAGGTGCTAGGAGTGCAATATGGGTGCAACTCAATATTAAAAGCGCGATTACAGAGATTATACTTGGCAAACTAACTGTGAGGGAACTTACTGTACACAGCAACATATAATCATAAATTGTACCTACTGCCAAAAGTGCTCCAGATTCTCCAGGATGAGAAATTACATTAACACAAAACGGCATCCAGCAAAAGCTAAACTATGTGGCTAATTGTATACCTAATGGTTAATACTTCCAAGACCAAAAAAAGGAAACTTAGGGGTTTCTTTGTTTAAGTGGACACCCTATTCTAAGCCAGTTCACTAACAGTGATTTCAAAGCCACTACATTACTATTTGGGGGGCAACATTCAAAATCTGGAAATCCTCATAACCTTAAAATGGGAGGATATGCCACAAAAATGTTTTTCTCAAACTTCTGGGCTACGAAATTAGCAAGCATCTCAAAGCAAGATAGGACACAGAAGAACATACTATGGAATGTATAAAACCAAACACAAACAGCATGAAAAAAGTAATGTTTATTTTTAATGTTTACAAAAGCATGAACACCTTATGCAAAAGCAGCCCCCTGAACCACACATTTCCCTCATCCTCCCAGGATATTGGCAGAAAGCAAGTATTTTCTCCACTCTTCAGGGTTCAACGTACTCTGCTGAGGTAAATGGGAAACAAACACCCCACTGATTTCCATGGAGCTCCAGCTGCTTACATTACCAAAGAGGCCAACGCATCAGAGCACAATGCAATGAGATGTCATATAGGTGTCTTGCTATAGGTGTCAAATTTGATAAGTCTGTGCTTCTAACCAAGATAAATACACTATTCATATACTTAATAAGCTCCCCATTTTCTTCCATTTTAACTGAAACAGATCTCATTTTAAATATCTGTTTCAACATTATGACCTTCATGCAAAGTTTAACTTTATGCACCAAGAACAGTTTTAAGTTTTCAAGAGATAGCAAGTGTGTTCATAAGCTATTTCAGGACTGAGACCTTGCAGCACAAAAGCTATATATCCTTTCTTGCCTCCCTCTCCAGCACATGGCATTCAGGTCCTTACTCTGAAGAAATGTGCCCTAAGGTTAACCTGAAAAAAATATGCATCGTTTTCATTTTGCCTTCACCTTTTGCTCCCGATCTGGAGCTGGAAGTAATTGATGGTCACATAATCAAATAGGTCATGCCTTTGAACCTACAGAGAAACATTTACTTAACAGTTGGACTCAGTCTTCTTAATGGTCTTTTCCAATCTAAATGGTTCTATGACCCTATGATTTATTTTTAAAAGTGTTTTTTTAAACAGAGAATGTGACTGCAATGATTTCAAAGACTTAGCTGGAGCAAGTTACTCATGTTGTTTCCTAAAATGGTCCCTACTATAAAACAACATAATTCCTCAGCTACACTGAGTTGAGGTCTCTCCCCTGAGAATCTACAACTGATGCCTCAAAATATTTACTACACTGGGTGAAATGGCTCTGTCTTCTCTGCCATCCTATGTCTAAATGACTGAAAAATACTATTTATGTTTGCAAGACTGAT
>WEIV01023794.1:0-14124 GCA_013390005.1 Calyptomena viridis
ATATATATATATAAAAATAATATTCCTGTGTCAAATGCAGTTGGAGGAACAAAGGTCACCTGAAGGCAGGGTTTTTTTGGAATATCTCTACAGGGCAATTTCATATCCTCTTCTTTCATTTCCATCCATCCAGATTTTTTGTGTACCTGATGTATACCTTTATGTGTACCCTGGAATATTCATCACATGCATGAGAGTAATACACAAAGCACAATAATTAACAGCAACCTTCTCCTAGCAGCCAAGAAGATACAAGATAGTGACCAGAAAAATTTGAAAGCAAGGAGAAAGGTAGGAGAGGGCTTCTTATTAAATAGAGGTAAAAGCATTCAGGAAGGAAAGAAGGCATTTACTGAAATTATGTCCCATACATTGAGTTTCACATACTCGTAATGAAATTTGCTTATGCGATCCCTTCTTCCTATTCTTTCACCATAATTTTGGTGTCATCATTTTTAAAATACTAAGTTGTTACACAGGCCATAAAATGGGAGATTCCCTGACAAGTGATGAAGTACATGGTCCCAGGAGCAGCAGAGGCACTGTGAAGTTCTCTTCCTCAACAAAGCACTGAAAGAGAATTCATGCTGAACTGAAGCATGAACGTTGGGACTCAAGGTTAAGTATATCCTAAGAGTAGTTCAATAAATAGTTCATATAGGAGACATGGAAAAATGTCTATCCTATCACAGAGGATATGTCATAATCTGGACCATATACAAATTTATATAAGATACATATATGACTTCCATAAGACTGAGAAACTCATATAAGTTTCAATAAGCAAAAAGCATTTTCCATAAGTGTAATGTATGCTTCATTGAGAGGGGAAGGATGTATTTGCAGCAGTTTTAAAATATGTTCTATGTCTTAGCTTATGATTTCAACCTTTAATCTTCTATTATATTAGGGACTGAATCAAATCAGTAAGGGCTCATCTTACATTTAAGCCTTAACAGTATTACAGTTGATAGAACACAGTAAAAAGATTACATATCTAAGTGATCATCAAAACAGAAAGATTTATTTTCCCAATCACACTTGTAAGAAAGTTGTCTTCTACAAAAGAAATGAAAATTAAAAAGTAAAAATAATTAAATGAATAAATAAATAGGTGGTAATACAGGGAGCCAATCAACAAAAAAGTAATAAGTAACCTAAGAAGAAAGGGTTTAAAATATCAGGAGACAACATATTGGTAGTTAATCTTCAGTCTGTTTCTCTTTTTTTTTCCCCCCAACAAGTATGTATTTGCTCATTTTAAAAGTATTAAATTTTTTGAAAAATAAGGAATTATATAAAGAAAGCAGCATAGGTTTGGTTGGGAAAAGAATGCCAAACACATTATCTATGTAGTGTTTCATTATTTGTTATTCACTTCAGCTAAAATGATGAGAAAAGCCGGGAATGCTAAAGCCTAGCTTACTCTTCAACTATTGTGACATGCCAGCATATTTATCACTAGAATTCAGAGATGGTCTGAGATGGTATCTTGCTCAAAGATTTAGTGACTCAAAAAAATATCAACATGATTACAATATACAGAGATATATCTCCTATTAATTCTGATGTATTATAGGACATGAACTCATTAAAGAAGTCATATTGACTAATTTAAACTTTATGTAAAACTTGAAAAATGAAATTGCTGCTTAGCTTTTTATGTTACTTTCTGACAGTCAGCAGACAACTTCAGAGACTAGCTTGAGCTGTCAAAATAATTTATATATGTTAAATGTCAATGCAACTCAAGAAGAAGATAAAATTTGCTTTCAATATGACATTTACGTGCCAGTGCTTGATTTAGACATGCAGAGGTAGCAAGACATGTTAGCTAAGAGTAGTTATGCAGCATATTTCTAAACATGATGTCCCATTTATGTTCAAAATGATGTGGACTGAATCAAGTACGAGAAACAAGTGAGTTCCAAGAAGTACTTCTAAAAAGCTGTGGAGTTGCTTAGTAACCTGATGTTATACTTCATTTCCCAACAGAACTATAAAGCTGTCAGACTGGTAATGGGGAGCTCCCCAAGATAAATGGTGCCTCATATGTTTTGCCAAAAACCTGATTCTATTAAATGTGTTACACCTAAATGTCGGGACTCATGTATATGCATAGAGTAATACATGCAACAGGACAGTTATCAAAGAAATGAGTATTAGTTGCACTTTGTCATAAAAATCCAATACTTTCCCTCCTCAAATGCATTATCTTGTCAAACAGGAGAAGGCACTAGATCCAGAATGCCTAAGGGGAAAATTCTAATCTGTCTTTAGTGCTATATTTACCTGACATCACCTTTTTTCCTCACTGACAGTAATCTAGCATAATCTATTGTATACATCCTAGACATGGAAATTTAGCTTTTTCTGCCTGAAACTTCTTTCAGAACCCTGAAGAATCAACATGTAGCCTTCTATCACAGGAGTGTGCTTTCACATTATAGCAAAATAGATGTGTCTTAAATTTCAGTGAAAATTCAAACTATTTCAAGTCCATTCAGTTAAAAATACAAACACTGAATGGAAGGATGTCAGCCTTGTTTTCTCAATAACTATGATATCAGTTCCTAAGCTTACCTTCTTCTTAGGAATGGAATCAATTTCTGAAATGGAGAAAATTAATTCTGATCATTACAGAAATATCTAACCTAAAAATCAGCCACAGGAGGTCTGCTAGAGTTTGAAGTGAATTTCATTTAGTTATTCTAAAATACCTTATAAATAGGGGAAAACAAAAAATGTCTAATACAATAAGGTCAGATCATCAGTTGAGGTGACATGAACTGATGAACTGAGTCCAGATATGCCGATTTTATCTACACCAAAGTTCAGCCCCAAAGTATGATAATGACACATTTATAAAGAAAAATTACTAAATGGAACAGAAGATTCTTTTCCTTTTTAAAAAGTACTTTCTTGAATTCAATCCAAGTAAATTTCACACTCTTTTCTGTTCTTCAGCAACTGAAGTACACCTGAAAATCGCCTTGAAGACCACAGTTTGTTGTTCACTTCTCTAAATGGCAGAACTAGGACAAGATAGTTCACAGTGCTGAAAATGAAAACAGGCTTAAAATATATAGTGAAAGACTCAAAGAGAAATTTTCCAAAAAAAAAGTGTTTGTAGGTAGACATGTCAGATAAAATGGCTTCAGCCAGATCAAGGTGTGAGGAATTTGTGGCTTGTTTAAAATTACACTTGAGTTATAATTAAATTAAACAAATGTGAGAGGGTAGAGCACCAGAATTTCATAGGGCTACAGTAAAAGAGACCATTTCAGATCTTTCTATCTCTTTACTCATATCATCTAGGATTTTCAGCACAACTTTTAAAACAATAATCTTAATATAGCTTGATTAGTAACCAGAAAAAAATCTAAGAATAATTACTATTTTCCTGCTTCCATTGAACACGGCATTCACTAAAACATTTCCTTATTTTCTAATGCTAGGAAAGGGACAATTACAAGTGCATGATTTCTCAGCATAATACTGTAATAATTCAGATGTACATCAGGAAGTTATTCTTTAGATTTGACTTTCCTTTCCATGCTGTTCCGCAGTTCAATAATGGCTTCTCTATTTTCAGTAAAGATTCTAGAAATTATAAAAGGACACAATGAAATTTGAACAGAAATATCAAGATTACTCACTTTTTTTTTTTTTTAACTAATTACTTTATTTTTTCAATGGAGTAAAACTAGATTAACTTTTACAGAGTACTTGAGAAGGTAATGTCACAAAATATTTTTCTTACCAGTTTACTTATAGCTTGGTATACAAGCAGCAAATCGTAAATTTCAAAATATATAAAATTGGCTTCTAATGAGTTAAGTAGTTGATGACTGCATTTTAGCAATAGAGACAGTTTTAAATAAATTGGCAAATTCCTTTTCATAGTGTAACAAATTTTCCTCACTTCTTTTAGAAATATCTTGACAAGTCTTTTCAAACCTCTGTTAAGTTTTCTGATATAAAATGTTTATGCATTATTTGTCAGGTTTTTATAGTAGTTTTTAAACAAACCAAACAACATTTTGAAAAGATTTGTTTAGATGATTTACTATTATATATTTCTGATTGATAACAAATTAATTCTTTAATATATGTTTTAAGAAAAGCAGAATGGAAATTTCAGAATTTAAAACTGAAATGCCTAATAGCTACCTATAAAACTGACTTGTTACATCATTTTTCATATGTGGACATATGGATTTAGAAGGAGACCTACGCAACTCGCAAAACAAATTGAGTTTCTTTTTATAAAGAGGACTGTGGATCTGCTTACAAAATATTTTTAAAGCAGTTTTGACAACATAAAAAGAAAAAAAAGGGCTGTAAAGATTGTTTTATGATCTTTGTTCCATACATGGATATCACAAATACTTATGGATTTGGGCCATTGTAAAGGCAGCTCAGGTCACCAAATCATAGAACATGCTGAGTTAGAAATGACTCATCAGGGTCATCAAGTCCAACTCCTGGCCCTGCACAGGACCATCCCCAAGAGTCACACCATGTGCCTGACAGTATCATCCAAACTCGTCTTGAACTCTGTCAGGCCATGACCACTTCTCCAGGAAGCTTGTTCCAGTGTCCAAACGCTCTAATCTAAACCTAACCTACACCTGCCCTGACACAACTTCTGCCCACTCCCTTAGGTTCTGTCACTGGTCACCATAGAGAAGAGTTCAATGTCTGCCCCTACTCTTCCTTGTACAATGAAGTTATTGTAAGACCCTTGGCTCCAAGCTCATCAAAGGGGTTTTACTTTAAAAATACACAAGACTCAAAAAATTCACCTGCTGAATGTTTTTAAAGGGCCATCAGTTCTTTTATATCTTGAGAGAGTGTGTGGGAGAAGACATTGCACATGTTTCTCACATGGTCAAATAACACTTTTATTGGCAAATTTTAGAAAATAAGGGAACTTTGCAAAAGTTTAAAGGCAACATGCAACCAAAATAAACCATTCCACAAAGCATTGACTTAGCACATGGTAACCCTTACAATTTAGCAAAATCCAGCCCATCTGGTTTTAAGTTACCCAAAATATGAAGGAAGGATATTAGAAGAAGAAATAAAGAAAGAGAGAAAAAGAGACAATTACAGTTACCACCTTAGATGCAGCACAGATCCAGCTACCAGGAATCCAGAAGATGGCAGGGATGCGACCATGCAGTTTGACCTGTCCCTTCCCTCCCACACACACTTGAGTTGGTCCAAGACGATAATTAATATAATAATCCAGTGTCTCAGAGTTGTAGTAGTTTCTCCTCAGTCTCCTCTTTTCCAGGCAGAACAGTGCCCTCAGCTGCTCCTCATACAGCTTCCCCTCAAGGCCCTTCGCCATCTTCAATGCTCTACTTTGGATGCTCTCTAATAGCTTAATAATTTTCTTATGTTGAGGTGACCAAAACTGCACACAATATTTAAGGTGAGGCCATACCAGTGTAGGGCCGAGTGCGATAATCACCTCCCTCAACTTGTAACTGATGCCACCCAGGACATAGTTGGCCCTCCTGGCTGTCAGGACACTGCTGACTCATATTCAACTTGCCATCAACCAGGACCCCCAGGTCGCTTTCCACAACACTGCTTTCCAGCGTCTCATTCCCTAGTCTGCACGTATGTCCAGGATTGCCCCACCCCAGGTACAGAATCCAGTGCTTTCCCTTGATGTGGTGCAAGGCTAATTTTTATGTAAGACACTAATAGATCATATAACCTATGTGAAGAGATTGAAGGAGCTCCAGTTTTTATGCAAGATTTTTCATGGGAAAAGTGGCACTTTACACTGTGGATCACTTTTGAAAGATGTCTCCAAAAGGCAACAATTCTCGCTGGCATTAGATGACAGGTCAAAAGCACTTTGGTAAAGTGAATCCTAAGGTGAACACTGTCTGAGAAAATATTTCCTTGTGAAAAAGGTCTGTTAATTGCATGTGGATGTTTCTGGTTTTTTTCATATTCTTCGAATTGAAAAACTTCTTGTTCAACTTTTATCACACATAAAATGTGCTGCAAAGAAAATACTGCAAAGGCATTACAATAATATGGGGATAATCGAATTCTTTCTACTTTGTGCATTTAGAGTCAGAGGGTAAAACCTCATAAGCTTTTATTCTGTTGTTTTCTAAGAAGATATGTTTTGTATCAACACAGTTGCTTGTGATTGGAAACTTAGGCTTCTGTCATTTAATTTAACACACAAAATTTAAAATATATTTCTTCTTCCTCCTTGCATTTTTGCAGAAAATGTAACAAAAGGAAAATGGAAAAATGAGAGATATTCACATTCAGAAAAATACACCACTGATCCCGGATCTCCTATAATTAACATATGAGATCCCATTTAGATCATGTCAAAAAGTAACTAAGGTCTTTGTAATATGAAAAGTGGGATTCTCTGTTGTTATTTCAGTGTGGGTTTTTGCAAAACTACTTTAGGTTATTGCTTTTATGATGATTTAAAAATCATATTTTTTTCACAAATCAAGAAGAAATATTTATATTTTACAACTGAGATATAGCCAAGAAACCATAACAAATTATTTTTTCACATTTTCTCCATCTACTATAAACTGATTCTGTATATCATTCCAGTATTTTAACACACAAATATGCCCACATATATCTATGCATATATGTATATATGTGGTTATATACTATTAAAATCTCTATATGGGAAGAAATCTCCTCTGCTGATTTATTGATGCACACATCTACAAATCCATTGATGTGCAATAAGAATCACAGGATTACAGAATCACAGAATGGTTGGGGTTGAAAGGAACATATGAGGATCATCTAATGCAAAACCCCTTGTTGTGGTTTTAAATCCAGTTTGGAAATTTTTTCCCCATCCGAACTGCCCTACATTTTCTTTCTCCCCCCTTTTTTCTCCCTCCTCCCTGGGGGACCGGCTCCAGGGGGACAGGGGTTCTGTGTGGTAATGGTTTCTGCCTGCAGGACGGGGGGAAAGGGAAAGGCGGTGAAGGGTGGGAGAGTGGCCATGCTGCCAAGCATAGCTGGGCCAGTCTTGGGTGAGGGGGAGAAAGGGAAGGCATTGTGGGAAAATGGAAATGAAAAGCACACGCGAGGGAGATGGCCTGGCCCCCTGCACGCTCTGGTTTGGGATTTAGGCTGCTGCCTCACGACCAACTCAGTGCATGCTATTTCCCCTCTGCACATCTCTTGAGCCTGACCCCTTATGCAACATAGCTCCATGTTGGGCTCTGCCACTCAGTTGCCACCTCACATGGTTTTTGGCACAGCACCCAGGAGATCCTAGTGCTCTCTGTACCCCAGGCCAGCGTCTGCCACTGTCAGCGTCTGTGCATTGCCCCTGCTATCACTGCCAAAGCTCACTTCGGACCCTCAGACAGACACTGTCTAAGAAGGAGTTCCTTTTCCCCTCCCTGCACCTGGAGGGATGGTGGGATAGACTGTCCCTGCTCTGCCTGCAGGAGAGCCCAGGATGCCTGCACCATTGTCACAGCTGCCATTGCTGTGACTGTGGGACCCCTCACTGGGTCACAACTTTGTCTCCCAGGGACATGCTGGTGCCTCCTGCCGACCAGAGTTACAACTGCCCAGGATGGGAGAGTTGGTTCTCTACAAGTTTCCAGTTGTTCTCAAGTTATTGCTTTGTGTTCTGTGTTTAATCATATAAATATATATATTTAATAGAAGAGCTATTGCTCCTTTTTCTATATTTTGTGGAGTCTCTTGATTTCAAATTTAAATTGTACAATTGTCTTGAAATCAAGACACCCATGATAAAGCAGTTACATCTAGAGCAGAATGCATGAGATCACATCCAGGCAAGTTTTGATTTACAGTGAAGGGGACTCCAGGTGCTCTCTGAGCAGCCGGTTCTAATGGTCTACCACCTTCAAAATAAAGAAGGTGTTCCTCATAAACAAATTAAACAGAGATATATAACAGATATTAATAAATATAACATAATACATAAATAAAAGATAAATTGAAGACTATATTAATTGCATACAGACTTCCCAAGGCCTAAGTACATCCTCAGCAAAGCAGTCATGGCCTGTCCAAGTTCACTGACTTTACAAACACATAGTTTTCAGTAGGACTTTTATACAGACTGCCAGACTCATATTGTGCAATCAGCAGTACAAATTCAGAAGGTTACTGCAAATATCCCTTGTGGAACTGTAGTGGGACAAATACTGTTCAATAACTTTATTAATGTCCTACGCAGTGGGATGGAGTGCTTTCTCAGAAAGTTCATATATAGTACCAAATTAGAGGGAGTGCTTGGTGGTTAGGAGATTGAAACACAGAACATCTGAGAAGCTGAAAGAGCTGAACTTTTTTGGCCTTAAGATGAGAAGGCTAAGCAGAGATCCTTTTGGTGTCTGCAGCTACCTGGTGGGAGGCTATTCAGATCTTCTTGGAAGTGCAAAGTCATAGAATAAGAGGCAATAAGCATAAAAACTGTGAATTTTTACTAGCAAAAAGGAAAAACTATTTTCTTGTGATGGTGTTGTGCCAAACATGGGCTTCTCACCTGGGGCACAGCACCAATTCACACACTGAGGTGAGATATTTGTGTACTTTTTCATAGTTTGCACAAAGTAGGGAGCTGGGTAGTATCTCACTGATGGCTGGCTCACTGATCATCAAAACTTTACACTATTTATACGTTTTAGAAAACAAAGGCACCCGCATTTGTTGGTTACAGATTACATAACTTTTTCATTAATTAATGCTTGAATCCCCATTTACCAGTTATATCTCTCTCTTGTCGTGCTAATTAGTCCTTAGGTGCAGTCCTTCCCTTCATTTGAGTCTGGGGTCCATTTTGAGCAGGTGGTCAACAAGTCCACGGTTGTGATCGCCCACTGCCAGAATTACCGTTTCCCCAGTTACTGCTCAGATCTGCTGACTTCACTCCTGGTGGCTATCATCCAGACAGCCCATTCACCTTGGGATTGTCTTCTTTTTTCCTTAAAACAATAAATTAGCCAAGCATACCACATTCATGATTGAATTGCTTAATCGTAACTGTCCAGCTACAGATACTGATTAACAACTAAAAAAACTTCCGAAGTTTGATTCACATCTTGAGGGGCTTAAATCTTGAGGGGCTCAATATCAAGAGTGGTCAAATAAATAAATAAATAAGATTTCAGAAAGGTAGAAAGGTATAAAAGATATGAAGGTATGAAAGTCTCCATCCTTGGAGACATTCAGATCTGTGCTGAGGAAAGCATTGACCTGTTTAATTCTTCCTGAGCAGGGGTTCAGGCTAAATGACCTTCAGAAGTCCTTTCCAACCTAAACTGTTCTATGATTCTATGTTCAGGTATCACCGTTGAGTATTTTAGCTGAATGCCATTAAAAACCTTAAGCACAAGAATTATTTTTAAAATATTTGCTTAATTTTCAGACACTACCATGTATTTTTAATTAAATACCATGCCTTCTGTAAAGACAAAAAGTCAGGTTTTGATAGGAGAAAGCATAACGTTCTTATGTGTATTTTTCAATGGGATCCAAGCTAAATGATGCAATATTGCAAATTCTTCGTGCAGCTAATTCAATGTAAGAAGTCATTTTGTCTTCTAAAGCTGATGGCAGATTTGTATTTGTGAAATATTTGAATTAAGTGAAGGAAATGGTGCTTAAAGTGTGGCAACTGTTTAATCAGTGAGTAATTTACTCTTAATGTGTGAAGTATTTTTTATGCGCTCATTTATGATAACAGATATTCATGGCTCAATCAATGCAAGCAACAGATTTGTGGTATATTTAGTCACAACATAATCTAATGTAAGTACTCTTATTTATTACTATTCACAGTTTCATTCTCCTTTTTTTTCTTCATACCACTTACAGCGTGCAACTATATTCATATAAAGTACTTATCAGAATTTTTCAAACAGCATTTATTCATATCTGTCTTAGCATATTTTTACATTCAGATATTGGACTTCAAAATACAATATCATTATCTAATTTGCATAGTGGCATGAATAGGAAAATGCTATTTTTTTTCCCATTTCAAAGAAACAATAAGAGAACTTATTAATGAGGCAATTGAACCATTTGCCTGAAACTTTCTCTTTGTCAAAATATTGGGATCTATTTTTTAGTTTATATGTTTCTGATTTTCCATGACAAACTGTTAAATTCCCTTCTGTTTCTTCAAATAATTAACACTGGAAATTGTGATCCTCCAACTATTAACATAGTCAAATGAACTGCAGATGCTTGGATACATCATAAACAACATTCCAATTTTACATACTCCAGAAGTCCTCCACAATTATGATGTGATGTCCACAAGGGTGTTTTATAGTTTCAGAAGATAAGCTAGGAGAGAGAAGCAATTGTCACCTAAAGGGATATATATCTGTACTGGGTCTATCTGAGCCCCAGCAGCCTTAGCAGTGCTGTGAGATAACACTCCACTGTTTTGACTGCTGTGAGGGAGAGGCAGAGGGGACACGAGCAGGCCAGGTGACCCGGACTGACCAAAGGGATATTCCAGACCATATGACATCAGCTCAGATATAAAGCCAAGGAAAGGAACAGGAGGGGGGAACATTAGGTGGTTTCCAATGGCTGCATGCTGAGAAGACAACCAACGTGTAGAGTCCTGGTTCTCAGGATGCAAGGTGACCTTGGGAATGGGAAGTAGAAATTAGATTTTCCCTGCTTTGCTTTTTGCATGTGCAAACTTTTTGCTTGTATTAAACTGCCTTGTCTTAAAACCCACAAATCGTTGTCATCTTATTGGTAAAAGGGAAGGGGTGAGAGACTGCACTTGGTGTCCAGCCAAGGTCAACCCGTTACAGTATCCTACAGTTATTTGTCCTTAATTGTTATGCTACTTTTTACTGGGATTCTTCCCAGTTTCATGAAAAGATATTTTCATACATTGCTTAATTGAATTTTCTGAATTAGCAAGGAAAAGATTGCTGCAAGAAGTAAGTACAATTCATCACATAAGACATTTTAGAATATGTTCAAGAGATTTGTATCATAATATTTAAAAGCTAAAGACTATTGCTTCAAAAGATTAAGAAAATATCTGTTATAGAAGATCAGATGTAATGTGGCTATATGCTTGTGCAGAATTAAATAGCTTAATATTATGATGAAATTCTGCATTTAAGTAATTTACAAAAGAGTATATTTATATTTATGTTTATATTTATTATGTTTAAGAAGTATATTTACTAATTAAACACTTTGATCTGAAAGCTAGGAAAAAGGTAGAGAATCTCATTTGTGATATGCATTGTACTTGAATGAGCATTTAGTAGGGAATTGTGAGTTTTTTTCCATTTAAGACTGAGTAGGAACTTTCAGATCTACATGAATGGTCAACATTATGAATAGTGATAGATCAGAAACAATATTTCCTTCCCACCAAAACTGCAAAGAAACTTTTTACACACTTTCATTCTTAATTTGGGGGGTTTATTTTTGCTTTTAAATTGGAGAAGTTGAAATATAGTCAGCAGCCGAGCAGAGGACAAGGTCTAATATTTAGCTTTATTTAAGCTAGGTAGACATATGAATCATAACAAATCACCTGTGCTTTACTGGAACATCCTTTTGTCCTACTTCATGTCACTGTGGTTAACTTCAAGAAGGCTTCCTCTAGATAGATCTGCAACAGCATTTCTTAGTTCTTTTCAAATATTTTAACTTCTACTTATAGGCCTCTGTTACTCATAATTTCTTTCTGATTTCTCAAGTTAAAAAAAAGACTGCTGTTTTTCTTCCTCAAATCCTATAAATTTGAATGGCATTAAATTAAGCACAACTTGGGCTGTACCCAACTTCTAAACCATGTGGCAATCAATCATGTCAGTTTAGTGGTAAATGTGCCAGTTTGCTCATATTTTAAACTACATAAATAAGATTAGTTTGCTACTGACTGTTCCATAATGCACTGTGAATGTGCCACCCTGGCTATGTAACTAAATTCAAATTCTTGAAGGTCAATGTGGGCCAGAACTTTCTTTTTGATTTGAAATACTTTATTCTTTCTTTAACTCTTTAATCAAGTCTGCTATCATTAAAACACATATGGGTTTCAGTGGAATTGAATAAAAATGAGAAACTCCTAGGTTTCTTAATTTTTATTCTGGCGATGTTTTGCAAATAATTATGAAACCATGAATATGGTCTTGAATAAGA
This sequence comes from Calyptomena viridis, assembly GCA_013390005.1. Taxonomy (NCBI): domain Eukaryota; kingdom Metazoa; phylum Chordata; class Aves; order Passeriformes; family Eurylaimidae; genus Calyptomena; species Calyptomena viridis. The sequence goes on from WEIV01023794.1 coordinate 12,196, forward strand.
GTATTAGTTTTGTATGCAGTAAGACAGTTGAGAGGTTAGCTGTTGCCAGCCAGAAAAACATGTGAGTGCTTGTCTAAAACTGGAATATTTTATTATACAGATCAGCAGACAAAAAAATCTAGAACCAAAGAAAATTAAATCAATTTTTGCTTTTATATATTTAAAGATATCGTATGAAACTGTATCTTCCTAGGTTAGCACCAGCAGATATTGCCCAAACAGTACTTCCTACTTCCTCTGGAGTTATCCTTAATCTTTTGATATACAGATTACAAGCTACATTTGGCTGAGATACTAAGAGAATTTTTTGGCTGTGATATTAGTCAAAAACTCAATTACCTAAAAGGCTTGGCAAATAGTTGTAGTGATTCATAACAAAGCTTTTCTGACTTACAACATAAAATAAGTAGAAGGTACTATACAGTGAGTTAGATTAGAAAATCTATGAGACTTCTCTCATAAATATTTCTTTTCTCCAATTCTGTGTATTTGGGGAGGTTCAAGAGAAACTTTCTGAATCTAAAATTTCTACCTAGCATGTAGTCTAGCAAATAAAGCCTCTGTGCCTTTTAGAAGCTCTGGATTACACAATATAAATCATGCTATTGTGTTATCCATGAGAATTTAACATAGCAAATAAAACTAGATAGAATTTGTGTCTACTAGATTTAACTTTTAGTTTCAAAAGAGTAGTTATTTGGTCCAGGGTTTTCTCCCTTCTCTTCTTAATATCTGTTCCTAACGCTTTTCCCCTTCACTTCTACTCCGTGTTTATGGGTTGCATTGATTGTCTTTTTTAAATCAAAATTTTATTTTTATTTCATGGTTTAATGTTAATGGATATTTAAATGTAATTTTTGTCACTACTAATATAATGTCAGGCTTCAAATTTTTATTTTAGGATGGAAAAAATAATAAAATTATTTTACTTAGTAAAGCTTTCATTAAAATAGATGGGGAATCCATCTCCGTTCATGAAAAAATATTATTGCCTTTCCTTTTAAAATGCAGGAACAAAATAAAAAATATATGCGTGCACATGCCTATATATATGTATATACTTTTGTGCATGAGCGTCTCAATGTGCATTTCAATGTTATTAAAGGTGTAACCAGAAATTATAAAAGTCAAAATCATCTGACCTAGATTTAGCTTTTACTGTTGATGGTACTTCCCTATGCAATTTGCTATTTTTCTGCAAATTGTAGTTGGCTTTCTGCACTATATTATCATATTCTCACATAATAAAGAAAAACAATTTCCTAGAGGAATTTTTGATGGAAGTTTTAAATAAAAAATTCAAGTATAATAAGAGCTAGTTGTTGGAATTTGAAACTATTAATCTCCTGATCATATTGAATACAGAGGTGTTTCTAATTTTCTATATTTAATCTTTGCTTTATGTCTAGGCAAGAAATGGTGATTACTGTGTTGGATGACAATCAAAATACTATAATCTTCATTATGAAGTTAGGGGTTTAGAACAACTACCTCCTGTCAGTACCCAGAATCTCTCCTTTGCCAAGTAAAACAACATCTGTGACTGACATTCAAATATCTATGAGTTAAGTTATTTAAAAGACATTTCACACTATTGCTGCTTTTGCTAATATTTGACATTAGTATTTATTACCTTTACTACTCATTTCGCTGTAGAAGTACAATAAATAAAGGGTAAAGGTGAGTTCAGTCAATAATGTAATTTTAATTTTTTAAATATAAAGTAATAAAAAATATGCTTTAAAATCCTACACAGAAGTATATGAAATAAGAAATTTTTTCTCTTTTGACATCAAGAAACCCCATCTGTGAAATAGTGTCCTAGTTCTAGCCAGGACAGAGTTAATTTTTGCAGTAGCCAGAAGAAGGCATGACTAGGACCTGGATGTTATTCTATTACCACCTCATTGCTGGGGACAGGGAGAAGGA